>JAOEGS010021211.1:0-28210 GCA_025447755.1 Corythornis vintsioides | reverse complement strand
AGATTAGACAAGCATGATTTCCCCTTACGGAATCCATGTTGACTACTTGTGATAAGCCTTCTTTCCTCCAGATGCTTGGAGATGGCATCAAGGACAAGCTGTTCCATCACCTTTCCAGGGATGGAGGTGAGGCTGATGGGCCTGTAGTTACCCAGATCCTCCTTTTTGCCTTTTTTAGGCTGGATATTAGGAAACATTTCTTCACTGAAAAGATTATCAAACAATGGAATGGTCTGTTCAGGGCACTGGTGGAGTCACCATCCCTGGAGGAGACTGGTGTGCAGACCCGGTGCTTAGGGACATGGTTTAGTGGTGAGCTTGTAGTGTTGGGTCAAAGGTTGGCCTGGATGATGTTGAAGGTCTCTTCCAACCACAGACATTCTGTAACACTTGCAACAATTAATTCTCCTCATGGAGAGCCCTCTGTACGTACCTCTAGGTCACCTGAATCTCAGCTTAGCCATCAACATCAAGTACCATTTGCAAAGATGTGTTATTTAATTAATGAGGAGCAATCATCCAGACTATCAGTATTGAGGCTCTCAGCAGCTGACACATACCACTTCTACCAGCAAGCCCTGGCCTCTTTGTTATCTCCAGCCCAAGCAAGGACAATGTCCTCTTCACTAAATTACTGGACTGGAGTTGATCACAATGAGTGGTGATTAAAAAAGTTAAAGATCCCTCTCAGCTTTTGTGAAATGGAGGTGCCCACCAACAGCAGGCAGTTTGCTTGCAGACCTAATGCCACTTGCCCACATCAGAACATGGGCGATTGGCAGCAAGCAAGGCTGTGCAGGCTGCATCTGCATGGCACTGGCTGTACTTGCAGGTGCTACTGTGGTGCTGAGCACTTTCAGGCAGGGGATATGATACATCAGCAGTAAGGAAAAAGGCAATTAAACAGTGCCATCAGGAGAAGAGAGAGTAATTCAAAAGGAAAGAATGAAGAGAGAGTGAAGGGCTGCAGCCCCCAGTGAGCACCTTGATAGCTGAAGCACTGCTGCTGTAGGAGAGACTTGTACATGTTCTGCTATCAATTACCTCAGGATAATCAGAAATAATATTTTCAGAACAAAGTGGTGCCAAATTCTATACTGTGCTGGGGGAAAAAGGCCAGGGTAAATGCTCGTCAGATAGATTATCATTTATTTCACCCAATGTACTTATGAAAATGATCCCTCATTTGGCTCACAGCAGTAGAAAGTTCTCAACAGTCATAATTCTCCTGTAATACAGTCCAGGGTAGTTAAGTATTACTCATGTAAAAGCTCCAAGTCTCCCTTGAAACACTGTCCCTGCTCAGGAATTTCCCATGATGAGAGGGATATGGGAGCTGAGGAAAAGGACAGCAAGGGATGAGGAATGATTTTCCCTCACAAAGAATCCAGCACATCCCACCTGGTGGCCAAATCGTGTCAGGGAGGCAAAGAAGCAGGGCTCATGAGCTACCAAAAAAGTTTCACTGCAGTTATTCAATATTCAGTCTCAACCTTCTCCTTACAATCTGCTGGAAGAGGAGTGAAGATCACAGCTGGCTGTGCTACTCCCAGCTGTTGTGGATTCTACTCAGCCTGCTTGTGCAGAGGGCACAAGAGGGCTCGTGGAGAAGAGCCACAGAGGCAGAGAGGTCAAGGTCAGATCTGGAATGAGGGTTCTGATGACATGAGGAAAGAGCCAGGGTAAAAAGCAAATCAGCCTTTTCCAGAACAACAATTAAAAAAGGCAGACTCAGAAAGGCAAGAGAGAAGCACTGGCAGGAAGCAGGCAAGTCCAGTCAGAAGGCAGGGTGCAGAAAGGGATTTGACAGCCTAGCAACAGAGGGGAGGATGGGATGAGGCAGAGGAAGGAGAATAAAGTACAATCTAACTAGGAGCTTCCAGAGCTGGAAAGATCCCATGGAGAAAGGGCTGTATGCACCCACTGCATGAAGACCGCCAGCTTAGGAAAGACTAATGTGCAAAGGAGATGGACGAAATGGATGGACTAACAGCATCCTCAGAACAGGGAGTAAGCAGGAAATCATGAGCAAAGTGAAAAGTATCAGTATCAGCTGATTGTACTGAATCAGCATCCTTGCACAAGAACTATCCAGCGCTCACCAAAACCCACCCATTTCAGCCTATGGGATTGGTCAGATGTTTCCAGACATGTGTGTTCATGTGCTCTTGCTGGGGCATCAGGAGGGTGGGCAACCCAGAGCAAAGTACTACACCCTCACTCTCACTTGATTCCCACAAGGAAGGGTTATATTGGGTTAAAATGTCACACGCTCCCCGCCCCTGCTTCCCCTGTTGCATCTCACTAGGATCCCACAATCATCACAGGCTTTCCAGCTAAATGGAAAACTACTTTGTGGTCAAGATGCTCCAGATGTAAGCACAGAAGTGTTTGTGCTGTGGGATTGTGCTGTGTACTGCAGAGATACCTACAGTCTCCAAATCAGATGAAGGTAGGAATATAAGAAACAAGGAGAAGAAACTCCCTGCTCAGTGCTGGAGCCAGAAGGGGATGTGAGTTCCCTGGATTCAGAGCCATTCTACTGTTTTTCCTCATCCTTTGCTTTGCCATCAGCCTCATGATCTTGGCAGTCAAACCAGGATGTGCACTAAGGAAGGGAATCTGAATTTCCCCAGCTGCAGCCTCTAAGGCCGCTGCCAGCCTAAGGGTGCAGCCACTGCTCTGACATACAGACCTAATGATCTGCACTGTTCAAGGCATCAAATGCTTGAAGAAACTTGCCCTGCTCAGCAGGCCATGCTCAAGCTGTATTTCTGTGCCGTCTTTCGTGTGAGGCTGGGATTGACTTTGAGGAGGTCAGGAAGAGCCTGATGGCTCAATAAATAAGAGACACTTGGGAGAGTTAGCAGAACTGACAGCTCAACAAGATCCATGTTTAGCTGTCAAAACATTCCTCCATGTACAGAGATGCAGCTAAGAAGGCTGTTCACATACCTCCTGGGCTAGAGATGAACTTATCTTGCTAATTGGTCAAGCACTACTTTGCGGAGAACAGAGCAAACTGGAAGAGGCGGTGGCATGTGCAATTAGAGCTGAGGAGGCTGAGGGCTGTGCAGGACATAACGTTGTGCCTGAACTGCTTTTATGTATTAAAAAGATCACTCTGTCCATGAAACATTTTTGTGTCCTGTTCAGCCACAACAAGAGCAGCAGTCCCCTTCTGTTTTTTAATGATTAAGCAGCTCGCAGGTTGACTGAGCAAGGGCTGAAGGGGAAAAACGAAGAGATAAATATAATTCTGCTTGTAGAATTTACTTGAAAATGATGGGCTAGACATTCAGATGGTGCAAATCAGAGTCGCTCCAGGGAACTCGCTGATTTACACAGCAGTGGAGGATCTAGCTCAGCGTGCCAAAGTGAGCAACGTACTCAGGTGTACATTGGCTGGTTGAGAGGCACTATTTGAGTCAACAAGGCTGTCCAAGTCTGACCCAGACTAACTGCAGCCCCCTGAGCCTTCAGCTGCATTTGTCTTTCACATGAACATATGCCACCGGAAGAAAACCAGCTCCCAGGCTGCCAGAGCAAGAGCTAACACTGCAGACAGACCCCATTCTCTGGGGATATGGGTGAGTGAAACCTGCTTCCTTGCAGGTGATGCTCCAGGGCTTAGTTAGAGTCTCTGTCACCAACTACAGGGCCCCACTCAATCTGGCTTTAATGGACTCCTGCTACCATTTTCAGCTCAGATTAACCTTTTTTTTTCACGGCCTCCTCTTTCTTTGCTCTTTTTAAGGAGCTGTTTCCCTCTTGAAGATGACCTCAGAGCAAGCATGCTCTCCTCACCTACCCTTGCTCCTAAGAGCCAAGCAAATTACAAAAGCATATTCAGAAAAAAAAGTTGTGAGTGTCAAAAACTTTACAGATCCTTCCTCCTCTTTCCTCAAGACTAAGTATTAGGCTCCCCGTGCTCCCATTCTGCCCCTCTGCATTGGTTTTACACTATTAAATACGGGGCTCAGGCCCCCTCCATGTGTAAGACACACATCTGAAAATCACTCACACACTTTAGAGGGTTTGCAACATGAAGGTGAAGCAGAGAAGCCAGCAAAGTGCTGGAAGAGATTGCCTTTCCATCACAGAGGCTTTTCAGAGTGGGAACAAACAAATATTTGTCAAGAATGGCTTAGGCAGCATTGATCCTGTCTCTGAGCAGCAGACAGATCTTCAAGTCTGTTCCAGCCTTATTGTTTATGCTGCTGTGATTGTGATAGCAGTTGTGACATTCTGCAACAGAGTTGAGCAAAGCCAGGATCATCTTCAGGGTTGAAGCTGCTCACAGGAAAGGAAGATCATGGATGGTGTTACTTTATGTTTTTGTTCCAGATGCTAAAGCAAAGAACTTTTTTTTTCAGAAACAGTATGACAAAGAAGCTGGGTCAGAAGAAGACACATGGACTGCCCTGCTTTTACCATCTCCAAGGTGCTGTATCTCCAGCTTAGACTTCAGATGCATGTGGCAACTCACATTCAGAGCACCCACTGTATGGGTTGTAAATATTTGTGTTAGACAAACAGAGGGCTTCTTTTGTCCTAGCCCATGGGAATGCCCATCTGGCACTGAGTGCTGAATCCCCATTCAAACCTCCCTGAAGACAGGATGCAGTGAGTCTGGCAAGGAGCAGGGAAACATGAGGAGAGGAACTGTTCAGAAAATCAGCATCAGTGCCCCAGACAGCAAAATGCAGCACGTGTCTGTTTTGCAAAGACCCACTTGTGTCTGCAATGGATGGAAGGAAAGAAGTTGCTCCAGAAACATCGACGCAAGCCCTCCCTGCAATACCACCTTACGGGGAAAACAAACGGCAGGGGAGCTATCTGATCCACTCGTCACAAAGTCTTTCAGCCACAAGACGGTATTTACTAGCTGGTACCAGACAACATTCAAGCAAAGAACAGAAAGTCACTTTCCCAGCCCTCCTTGTGAATTGCTCCCATCTGCGCAAGAGAGCAATCCAAAGTCTTTACGCCCAGGACAGCGCTGCAATCACACGCTCCGGGTTTGAAACCCAAAATAGCGTGAGCCAGGCCAGGGCGAGGCTGGTACAACCATCACAGGCAGCTGCACTAAGAGAGGAGTCGCTGCAAGCGGCTCTCAGGGCACGGGTTGCTAGGGAACGTGGCGAAGCCGCCACAGATATCGCTGCCGCTCACTGGCTCCATCCCCTCTTCCCGCCTCGCTCATGCTGCACCAGCTTCTTCGCCCCGAGAGTGCCGTTCTTCCCGGCTGAAGTGTGTAAAAACAAATCTGCTGGCAACAATGGAGCACCACTGCTTGGCATGTGTTCCCGAGGAAAGAAATCCCTCCAGTCTTTGATCTTCAAAGGACTGATGGGCTGGGGATTAAAAAAGAACCACTCTTGCTATTTTCTTCACCTCTCTGTGTTATTTCATTCAACCTGTGCTACAATTAAGGGTAGGTGGCAAGCCCAGGTGGTGAAACTCAACAAGTTGACTTCTTGGGAGCTGTGCTGGCTTGCAGCTGACTAGACGATGGTAGCCTGAATGCCATGATGTGCCCTCTGGACCCCTCCTCTAGCCCTAACATGCTGCTCTTTGCGTTTTTGTAGGAGCCAACACAGCTCTGCAAACACAACTGGGAACCTCATGGTGTTCCCACTGCCCCAGTGGGCATCAGGGCTTACAAGAAAGGGCATACAAGAGAGGGAAGAGCTGCTGGAGAACTGGGAGGGAAGGCAAAGGAAACTTCTGCTTTCTGAAGAAAGAGGTGAGGTAATGAGAGACCAGTGACCAAGGTGGAAATAAAAAGGCTTTCCAGTATTAATCAATCTTTAAACAATTTGACTGATTAGGAAATGCAGTGCTCTCTACTGAGGCATTAGGGATTTATATTTAGATGTTGGGTGTTTTTCCCTACCCTGCATTATTTTTAGCTATTAATTGATGCTAGGCTGGTAGCGGCTGCTGTTGGATCAATGAGGCTTTCCCGTGATGGCAGCCAGATGGGAGATGACAATCTAAAGTGGGATCTTGCTTGCCCTGGGATGCTGCCTATTGCTGGAGTCCCAGGCTGCCCAAGGGGACAGTGCAACAGCAGAGCAATGTCTGGTTCCCCAGATCTGTACTCACACAGGGATGTGGGCCTAGTCAAATGGTTTTCAGTACCAACAGGGACTTAATTAAACTCCAAAAGTGGCAGAAAGGAGACATCTAACAAGCCTGTATAACTCTAGAAAATAACAAGAGAGAACAGATTTGGAAGTAACTTTGAGAGATTGCTTAATAAACCTCTTTATCTGAAGAAGGAGAAAAAAAAAAGTGTGCGTTTGAAGACCTATTAGATACGTTAATGCTGGAGGCTGAGGTAAAAGCATTTCATTTTCCTAGTAACAGCACTGCACAAATCTTGGGTGTCCACAGTGCTTTCATTCACAGTACTCTCTAGACAAGGGGAAACTCATTAAATCCCCAGGGCAGAACAAATCTGCATTTTCTACCAGCTGCAAGGTCCTGTCTTCATGAAGGACCATCACCTCATGATCAAGTGGTAAGAAAATACAAGAAGCATAAACCAATAAAATACTGACTAGTATGTAAAAATATTAATGCCTCCACGAGTCAATGTAATTTGTAATTAGACTGCTTTGAGACAGGAAGATTTATGTTTCTTCTCAAAACCAGACTCTTAGGCAGTGTGACAGCAGGCTTCCTTACCTCAGGACAAGCCAGGCAAGGATGGTCAAGGTCTGCTCTTGAACTTCACTCAGTGGCACAGCAGCAGCACATCCATATGCATATACCCACCGTGCACTCATGTTAGGTTATCATGTGTTAACCCCTAGCAAACAAGGATGGCTCTTATTTTATGAGGGAATACAAAAAGTTGAATGCAAGTGTGTGCCAGTACATCAGCATTCCTGTTGAGAGCTTGCTCTGCACCACTGCGTCATCCTCCAGTGACCCTGTGGCATGACCTTAAAAATGAGAAATAGTGCCAGTATCTCCTAGAGCAACTGTGTGAACAACACTAGCCCACCTTCATTTCCCCTTTAATCTACATTTCAAAAATAATATTCATCTGCAGAAATATACTAGGTTGATACATGCCAGGCACAATTTATTCCTCAGTTTAAGCCATATGGTTCTAATAATAGTGGCTAATAAAGGAAGAGTATGTTTTCAACTGTAATTTTTCAAACCCCATCAAAAAGTGGAGCAACACAGAACACTGCAGACTGCAGCACAGCACATGTGCTCAGTCACATTTTGCACTGCTCTGCACTTGCTCTGCTGATGGCCCTTAATTAATATGCACAACCAACTCAGCATCAAGGGCAAAGAGGTACAACTATGTGTATGCAGAAGCGGTACCTTAAATTAAAACAAACAAAGGAATTGCAACTGAAATAAAAGTGCATTTTGGGATCAGAGCCCTGTAGCAGACTTTGTAAGTAACCAAGAACAGAGGACATCAAGTTATCTAATGGGTTTTTGGCAATCATATTACTTCAGAAATAAATTTTCCGGTACTATGGAGACAAATGCTCAAGGCCAACCTTGACATCTTGGTCTTGGCATATCTCAATAACCTCTGCAGTTAAAATTATCAATCGACACTCCCAGGAAAGACAGACAGTAAATTTCTCAGAGAGGAAAATCTGCAAGGAGCAACCATAACTAACTCAGTAAAGCTTAACAGAAGGGAAGCAGGGGCTCCAGGTATTAACACCCTGGTCCAGAACTAGGGGATTCCTACCTCATTTATTGTGGAATAAAAGTATCATTCACAAAGTCATCCATAGAGTACGTACGCAACACAGCATTTAATATAATAGCCTGGCATCATCTGACTCCAGAAGAAACAGTAATAGGATATATTTAGACAGCACATGACTCCAACCTCCAAGAATGCATCTCAAGGCGGTGGCAAAGTGGTCTTTTACCCCACAGTGTCCTTAGCCTGACACATCTACTGTTCTAATCTACCAAAGAAGCACAGGCATTTGCAGCCAGGCTTGCTGGGGGTAGGTTGGAGTGTTGTTACCAATCCAGCAAACTGTGCTCCACCACTGAGGCACTTGCTGTCTTTCAGCTGCCTCCCACAACTCTAATGAGCCCAAAGGCCAAGCAAAATCTTCCAGGTGACTTTTTGCTTATGGAAGAGAAACCCAACAAGCCACAGAGCTGGCAGCTGCACAAGGAGCTGCAGCAGAGAGGTGCCCTTGGAGATCCCAGCAGTACACACACGGCCAGCGAGGATGCGTACACTTGAGTTTCACAGCTCACCTCTGGGATGAGCTAAAACCATGTTCTCTGAACCTGGCAAATCCAACAGTGAAGACAGGTGTACTCCAAAGGACCAAAGCAAAGCACAAAGCCACCTCAACACGATAGCCTACGCTGCTCAGCACAAAGAGGGGTTAGCCTAGGGTAACTCTGGGACACAAGTCTCCACTGAGGTCTGTATCACCTGCCTGACTTGACTGTACAAACCCACTGGAAGAAACAGTCCTTCTCTCTAAGGGTTGCAGAGTAAACAGGACCAGACTCATCTTTCTTATTAGTTACATGTCTAATTGCTCAAGGTGCCACAAATTTCAGTGCAGCACCTAAAAAGTCATTCCCTTCCTTATCGCCATGTTTATTAGTTCAGCTTTTTAAGATATGAAGTCTATTATTTCTTATATCATGGGCTAGGAGACCAAAAGATAGTGGAAAAAAATAAAGAAGACGATCATTTGACTTCTGGAGCAACTGGAAATTGTCTCCCATCATTCAGGGAATGCAGATGTTTACTGTAGATATATATATTCCTTTAAAACCAGAAAAAAATCTGTCTACAGTAGGGCGATTTTTCACACAAGTGAATGCCAGCAGCTTACATTCCTCTCTTAGGGATCATATCTCCTGATACACATGACCCCTGCTGAAAAGCATCCAACTGAGGACACTTCTTGTTAACATCACAGAAAGAATCATCATTAAAAAGCCAAGCCCTCTGGAAAGGGAGGAAAAAAAAAAAATCATGTTGCTAATAATCTGAGCAGCTCATTTCTAACTATGTATTTTTAGTCCAAAATTTATTTTTAAAAATTTTTAAAACAGATTTTCAGACCAGATCCCACCACCACCTGCTCTCTCTGCTCAGTGAGTACTAGTGCTAGCACGCTAGTACTAGCTCTACTACGGGAACTAGCTGACGTACAGTTCACTGTTGCCTCCACTTTGCATCCTATGCACTTTCCCAAAGCTAGCTGCTGTGTTTGCAGCGACCTGAGAAGAAATACTTGTTCCCTTCATAATTAGATTCACAGTAAATGCGGGAAGTGAAGCAAAAAGAACACAATGTTCAAAGCTGCCACTCACGGTTAAATAATTAGTCAATATTACGCTCAAATGCTGCCTCCAGTGCTCATGCCAATCTGTATGGGGAGGCATTTGTCCTTACATTACTTTGGCGCCTCGTTTCAGTAATTTCTATAAGCTGGCAGTCTGGCCTCAGCAGAGAATGGGTCACACCACTGCTAATTCAGAGAGACTACTAAACACAAATAAGAACGGAGAGGGATTAAAGGTGCCGAGGTGCTAACAAAGCTTTGGTAAGTAATATATGCAAGAAATCCTTTCACCTGATTTTTATAAAGTAGGCCTTGTCTAAAAACAAGGGAGCTAATTAGCTGATAATTAATGCAGAACCATAATCCTGTTTGGTCTACATGTCTGTTATACACATAGAAGTACTATAGGTTCCCAATGAGAGGGATTTGGTTGCTTCTCCACACTGCAGAGAGGTTTGCTCCTTTTGCTCAACAGTCAGTAATCCTGTGGGCCCTGGTAGGATCCTGAAATGCTTCCCCAGTCTGGGAACAGTGGTTCTGAGGCTTTGCTCCATCTAGATAATCGCACTGGTTCTCTCAGTGCAACAGGTACTGTGGCTGTATTTGTGGCTCAGAGCATTTGTGTGCACTAGAAGGGTTTCCTGACACAAGGAGCTGTAACAGCTTATAGCTGATCTAGATCTGAGCTTGACTATCCTGGAGCTCTAGGTGATGCCTAAATAGATGCTGTCACTTGTCTAAAGCTAACTCAGAAAACATAACACATTTTATGAGCAATATGAACAAATACAGACTAACTCCTGGAATGTTCCTGTGTCACTTGCACAGCCTTCCATCAAAGGAATGGAGACTATGTCAACAAAGAGCTTAATCTCCTAGCAGCTGCATGGCTGTCTAGCTCATACCTAGTTAGGCTACAGAAGTTTCATTTCCACTCCATGCCACCCAAAGGCAGGTACTACAAACATGAATTAAGTTACCCTGTTGTAAACCAGAAACATAGAATGGTTGGGCTTTAAAGCTCATCTAGTCCAACCCCCCTGCTGTGAGCAGGGACATCCTCAACTAGATAGGTTGCTCAAAGCCCTGTCCAACATGACCTTGAATGTTTCCAGAGATAGGGCATCTACCACCCCTGCGGGCAACCTGGGCCAGTGGTGAAACACGCTCCTTATAAAATATTTCTTCTTTTTTCTATCTAGTCCAAATCTACCCTCGCTCAGCTTAAAACCATCAACCCTTGTCCTTTCACAATAGAGCCTGCTAAAAAGTCTTTCCTGTAGGGCCCCCTTTAAGTACTGAAAGGCCACAATAAGGTCTCCTGAGTCTTTTCCAGGCTGAATAACCCAAATCCTCTCAGCCTCTCTTCATAGGAGAGATGCTTCAGCCCTCTTGATCATTTTTGTGGCCTCCTCTAGAACTGCTCTAACAAGTCCATGTCTCTCTTCTGTTGAGGACTCCAGAGCTGGATGATTACTCCAGGTGTGGTCTCAAGAGAGTGGAGTAGAGGGGAAGAATCACCTCTCTTGACCTGCTGGTCACTCTTCTCTCAATGCAACCCAGGATGTGGTTGGCCGCCTGGGCTGTGAGCACACATTGGTGGCTTGAGAAAAAGCCAGCTCAATGCTGTATGCTAATACAGAACCCCTTCCAGGTCTGATGGACTATGAAGCCCTTGCCTTAAAACTGTCTACAAGGAACAACATCATGATACTACAAAAAACTTTCTTTCAATGCATTTCACCTGGATTAAACTCAGGAAGTGTCAGTAAGAGAACCACACACCACAGGTGCATCAACAAATGGTGATCTGCAGTATGAAGAAGCCCAAGTAAATAACAGCTCCTTTTCCTAACCCTGCTTGCTCCTAGAAAGGAGTCACTGATCTTTGCCTGGTTCAGAAACTCTGACTTGGGCTGGTTAAGAGCATCACTAACCAAACCCAGAGCATCACTGCAAAAAACAAGAGCACGTCTTACAAGCACGTCCCACAGACACATCCAACCAGTGGAGTGCAGTTCTACTTTGAAGCACCTGTTGGATAAAGAGCCTAGTGAGCAGTGGGTGTGCACCTGAACACCCTGCTCAACCTCTCAGCAAGTGAGAGAGGGGCGAGAGGAGAAATATTGATAAGAGAACTCTGAAATGATTCATTTTGTCTGAGTTTTACTATGCATGCCTGACAGTGACTTCATTAATCAGATAGCTCACATCTGGGTTGCCCCCTTCCCCTGACTTCTTCATCCATGCTGGGGTAAAGACAGTGAAATGACACCCAAATTAGGAACTATTTATGATTAAGTAGAAAATTAATTGCTTTTCTTCCCCTTCTTCCCCTCTTTTGAAATACCCCTCCCAGGGAAATTTGTTCTGAGAAGCCCTTGTGAACAAACACATGGAGAGTAACAGAACACGGTCCATATGCACTAGCAACCAAAAATAAACTGCAGTCTGAAATGCACACAGTCAAATGGATTCATAATGTCTGTCTCTATGCCACAGTAACAGATGGCCAGTGAACTGTTACAAGACAGACCAAGACTAGTTAAACAGATGGGGAGTATTATTTTTATACTGGTTTACAAGTGAATAGTTAAGTTTCCACTAGGTTACCTGAATTACCATCAGAGGAGCATACTCCTACAGTCCCCATCCAGCCAAAAATAAATGCCACGGAAGCTTTCACCCAAGGAAGCTACTGTGATTTCTACTTATGGCCTTTTGCTGGCACTGCTAGTACCTGTGGCAAAGCCCTCTCAGACATCATCAGCAAGACTGGCCCAACACTGCTCACCTCTACAAGCCTGCTGCTGCTCAGGGCAGTCTGCGGTGTTCACTCCCCCTGGGCAGCCCTGCCAAGCTCTGCCCACGGCCAAAAGAGCTGTGGCAGCAACGGGGTGAGAGCTGCGAGGGCTCCTCTTGCCACAGCCCCTCCTCAGGTGGTATCCCTGTTACTAATTCCCAAAGCAGGAAGGATGCAAACAGGTGGGAGCTCAACTCTGGGGCTCTCTGGATCCTGGTGGCCAGAACCACTGCGGGGGGGGGGAAGCCATGCATGCAAATGCATGAATGCATGAGAGGGACTAAAGACAGCAAACTTCTCTCCTTTTTTCCACTCTGCTTTGCAAGTCTCTCACTTACAGACACAGTGGGTCAGGGGCATTTTCTGCTTCCCAGAGTTTAAGCAGAACAACTGGGTTCACAAGAGGGCAGGACAGACTAAACCATAATTTAATTAACGGCTCATAGTACCTTAAATCACATTCAAAAACTTGGATCATCAAGTCCAACCATCAACCCTACTCTACAAAGTACACCCCTAAACCATGTCCCTCAAAAACACATCCAAATGACCCTTAAACACATCCTTAAGAAAGAACTGGGCTTTTTAAGAACTACAGAACACCCTTTGACTATCAGAGCAGCCCACTATCTTCGAGGTGGGCAGAAGTATACTGGAAACAACCATATTCACTTATTTGTGAGAGGGGAAAAATAAAAGTGAGTCCTGTAAGTGGCCATACACTGAAAGAGTCAGCCTTGGGCCCACAAGACACCTGTTTCATATCTACCCTATACCTTTTTATCTCTTGGTGCAGCAGGCAGGTGCAGGTTAGCTATTCCCCACCTGAAAACCATTTTTTTACAACCAGAGGGATACACAAAGGCTTCAAGTGCAACTGTGATTTAGGCCTCCTTTCAGCAGAACTCTGCTGTAATCAGATGTGGTCACAATTGTTGGAACAGTGCTTGGTTTTGAAATCCCACTGTCCAAATCTATTCCTTACCTTTCAGAGTGACAATTATCTCCCACTGAAATACCACTGACTATTGCTACAAAGCTGCAGGGTTTTGCCTGTGAGTTTCAGAAGACCTTGTACTTTATAAAGTAGCTTCACTTCATGACTGCATTACCTGTCTAGCTGCCATCAGAAAATACTGTTAAAGAAAAATGAAACTCTTTCTGTAAGTATTTATTCCTAATTGACTAACAGAATCCAGTGACAAAACAAAAAAAAAAGTTCTCATTGAACTATTTCATTTACCTAACAGCTTGAAATCTCCAGGCTGAAGATTATGTGCACACACATCTGTGTGCTAAGTCTCCAATTAAAGAAAATATAAAAGCTTTGCAGTTTAGCCACTGGGAGACTTTTAAGCATTTGCAGCCTCATCTCTTTGCACATGAAATGTTAATGGGGCAGCCACGCATGGCTGGCTCCACAGATAATGGTTCAGATAACAGCAGCTTTGTGATACCTATCACTGAGCTTCAGAGGTGAGGGGGCCTGCCTCGCTTCATAGTCGATGACACCTTGTCAGCATGCCACGTTCTCCAAGTCAGTTCAGGAGTTCATTACATCTAGATAACAGCCGTTTTGCTCTCTGGCTCATGTTTATTAATGCCATGCACAACTCAGTGATTCATCAGAGAAGATGGAGTGGTGTTCTGCAACGGGCAGACAGCTTCCAGTTAATCCACTGCCCTGGTTGGAGTTCACCACAGGGCTTTTAATTTCATGAATTTATTTATTACAGTTCCTGAAAGTCCAGCACTGTTACAGAACAAGCTCATAACTTGTCAAAATTGGTCTAATTTGTATGTCATGTAAACAATATTAAAAGTTTGGAAGTTTAGCATCAAGCCTTCAGTTATTAAAATGGCATTTTAAAATATGTATGACTAGAGAGATATTTGCAGAACATTATTGTTGTTAGCATGGCTGACAGCCAGCACAGCCAAGTACTACTGTGCTACTCTGTGCTCTTCCACCTACCCAACAGCAACCTACTGCTGCTCTCTTAAGCCAAGAGTCACAGTTAAGAGCACTCTGCTGCAAAATTATTTTTCTGAGACCTTCTCGTAATTCCACAGAAAAAGCTCTGCAGTTTTGCTTACCAAAACCACTTGCAAAACCTAGTAAGGGCTTTAGACCCAATGTACAAGAGGTCAAGTGTTTTGAAATCCTTTGCCTTAAACTAACATTACTTCTACTTCTTTCACTTTGCCACACTTGCTACATCCTATTTTCACTCCTTCCATCTGTCCTTTTAACATCCCCTCTTCATGCTCTGCTTTAGGTACCACCAGAAAAGAGTTGCTGGGAAAACAAGACCAAGACTTCTGAAGAACTTAAGACCAAGTATATAGTATAGATATGTGTAATACATGCAATATATACATATGCAGAGAGTATAGCTATAGAAACACCCACCCATCTATGAAGAATCTAAATAATGAATCTGAGGAGCTCAGTGAAGAGCATTAGAAGTGTTAGTGGAACAGCATTTAGAAGATCAAATCACGTCTTTGTACCTAATACAGATGCAGGAAATTTCACCTTGGACCTGTGTTTGTAAACTCATCTCAGAGGACAAGAGCATCCAGCCACAGGAGCTGTGACCCTGTGCAGGACAAGGCGAAAAGGAAAGAATGTCTCCACATTCTGCACTGAGACAGAAGACAATTCTGTGCTGCTGGTGTTCTGATGTAGCACATGCATGTTTTATAGGGGCTCTGGTTGACTATGAGTGTAATTTGCAGGAAGACTGAAAAATACAAGGACACCAAAGGGCCTTTGATGTGACTCAATTTCACTTAAAGCAAAAAAAAAAAAATAATTGGTGCTTACTCCATCACAGGCGAAAATTTGGCTTTGCCAAAGTCAGTTGGAATTTAGCCAAGGGCCAAGTTTTCAAACCATAATTCTTCAGAAGCTAATATGATCTGAAACGGGATTTATCTTATGGTCTGATTTTATCTTCAGAGAATGGGCCTTTTTATTTTGAGAAACACAAGAGTGACTGTTCCACCAAATTAATACGTAAGATACATAAGATAACTATTGTTATAACGTAATATATTATTATTTCATTTAACTTTACTTTGACTGATAAACACACCACCGCAGAGCCACTGTGCCATACTTTTCAGAAACAGCAGTCAGCTGAAGCTTGGAGGATCAGCAAATCCCTGCTTTTCAAGAAAAAGGGAATGATGCCTAAAATAACTTCAACAGCTAAAACCAGCTAAAATCCATTCCTCTCTGTTAAACAGAGGTTTATTCCTGAAACACACTTTTTAGACACTTTATTTGCAATCCAATTTGGAGTTTTATGGACCTGCCTGGTGTTACGGTGGTTGCTAAAGCAGTTATATTAGTTGCTACAATTATATCTTCCTTCTACCCAAAGCCATAAACCTTCCCACTTGTTGCATAATGCTGCAATTACTCCATAACCCCTGCTAGTCAGTTTGTTGACTGCAAAATAAGTGTCAATGAGACCCATAGGCCTGCACAGAGAATGAGAAGGCAAATGGCAACCAGGGGATTCACCAAACAGATTTATGGAGGAGGCTTTATTGGCTGTTATCAAAATGTCCACAAGATTCAAACTTTCCTCAGCAAATAAAATTTGCAATTGTAAAACAATAATATTGCAATGGAACTTTCCACTGCAGGACACAGAGAAGGAGAGAAAGAAGCACTGCTGTGCACAGGGAGGTCACGCTCGCCCCCACTGCTGCCCTCTGAGCCCTAATTCCCCTTCTCTAACCCCTAAGGTTAAAAACATCCCCTTGCTGTACATGGTGGTTGGCCTCTGCAGGGGCTGGAAAATGATCAAATTCTCCCAGGGTTGTGAAGAGAAGCTCTTGCTCTAACTAGGAAGAAGGAATATGGACAAAATAACAGCAAGTTGGTTTTTATCTTCAATTTTTTGGACTACTGAACACTATCAAAAGCCTTTTGCTTCTTCAAACCCTGAAGTTCCCCTTCAGCTGAGCTGTGAAGTTGTTTCATCAACAAACTCAATATAAACTCTCAGCGACAAGCTTGGAGGATTTATTATTTTTGTCATCTTTAAATAGCCATCATAAAAAATAAAAATAAATAAAAATAAAAAAATATATAGACAAGTTGCTGAATTAATTTGCTGGGAATTGACACTTACTGATGGCTGCTGCTAAGGGATAATGTGGTTGTACCTGCTACAGTAACAACCAGATAAGAGCTGGCAATAAACTGAAATGGGAAAAGGACTTTAGGTCAAACATTTTCGAATTCATGGGCCTGAAGTCAAGTTTTGAAATACATCTGTAAACACTAAATCAGAGGTCAGTCTTTCTGAACTGCTGCGTCCCTCCAGCCCCTATTGAAGACAAATGCATTGTGTTATGGAAAATCATACCTCGGGCTGCTTCTTCAGTAGCCAAATATAGATGTATACATCTAATGCTGGCTGCTAGAGAGAAAAAATGGGCCTCAAAGGAAGAAAAAAAAAAAAAAAAAAGAAGACTGCAATGTGTTACAGCTGCAGCATCACTCTCACTGCACAGTTACTGCTAATGAGAAAGATCAGCTTCCAACTTGTGTTGACAAAACTCAGGTTCAAGGCCTTGATTTTATTTCATAGAGAAAAAGAACCATTTAGCAACAGAACTGCAGATTTCCTTCTTTTTAAGAACAAAGAAGACAGGGTTGCCCAGTCTCAAACCCTCCCAAATATACCCCGGCCTGTCCTGTGGCTCACAACCCTCAGGACAGGCCTGAATCTCTATTGACATCAAACTTGGCAGTTGGGAGGAAACACCTTGACAGGGCTGGCTCAACAAATGTATACTGGGCAAGACTGGGCATCCTTGTAGCACCACAGCAGCAGGAACTCAGGTCAACAGCCCAGCAGATACTTGGTAGCAACAGCAGGATTTCCAGAGAGAAGTGGCCTTTCCCAGGAAAAGTATCTGAGAGTTGCTCCATGGGATGCACTTAATCCTTTTTCACTGATGGGAATGGTGTGCTATAGGATCCATCCCTACCAGCTTTTAAACATTTAAGATTCAATAAACTGGAAGCTTGGGTGGCTGTTTCCTCAAGAATGCACGTTTTGGGCAGAGAGATGTCCAAATTACTCCTCTCCACCAGCAGGAAAGACTTTTGGCTTCCCTCGCCACTCGCTCTCCATGCTGAAAATCAAAAGTGAAAGTGTTGCCAGAGGGGAGACAACATCAGGGAGCTGTTAGTTATATCCCAGTGTCACCTGGAAGTTTCCTTACTCCCTCTCCCTGCCTCTTTCCACACAGTCCCTGGGTGACCTCCACTTTGCCTGTAACTGTTGGTCAGTGTCATGCCATTTGTTCCATGCTCACCATTCCTGCAGGACATGGCACGTAGGTAACAATGCCCCATCACTAATGAAGGTCACAGATGGACAGAGCTGGGCTACCACAACTGTCCAACTCCAAAGCACACTTTTTGTAAAGAGACAAAAAACCAAGAAGGCCAGAGGTTGCCCGGCTTGGACGCTGCAATACAGAGCTGTTGTCCTGTGATAGAGCAGAGGGACAGTGGTGACCACATTGTTAAAATTATGCTTTCAGCACACTACTGGCCTGTTGGGTGCTAAATGCTTCAGTCTGTCTCCATAACATCACTCAAAACCCAAAGAAATCTATTGGGTGTGAATCTTTCTGCTGAATTTGCTCAGCTTTGCACCAAACCCTGTCAGCACGACTGCCAGTGCAGAATAGCAGCAACATGCAGGGAGTGGTAGGTTCTCACCATGGACAGGTAGTGGATGTATGAGGCTGACGACAAACACCTGGGGCAGATTTCTGGCAGCCATGGTCCAGTTGTGAGAGCCATGGTCCACCCAGACATCTGAACAGAGGATATGACAAAAAAAAAAAAAAAAAAAGGAGGCCTAAGGGCTACAACAAAGGAAAAAATGAACCTGCAGACAGATGAACACATCATGGATTCTGGGTGTGCAAGGTACCACCAGATAAGCAGGAAGGAAAGGTCTGTATAAATGAAGTGAGCAATGCCAAATCTACTCTAATAAAGTGCAAAGAAAGGCAGCACACTCTGGACAGTCCCCAAGATACTGAATTAAGAGGAAGGAATAAAATGAACAACAACCTTACAGGCTAACTCAAACATACTGGGAAACAGGCACCAGCACAGGCCTAAGCTACTGGCTGAGGATGAGCCCAGCCATGTCTAGGCTCAGGGATTGGGCAAGTGACACCCAGGAGGTTACTGGCTGTTGCAGATGGATCACAGGGCCCTCCCTGGAAGGCACAGCACTCAGATATTACAGCATGTGCAACCTGGCCAGCTGCAAATCCTATAGGACTTAAACAAAATGTGGCTCTTAACAGATTGAATATTGAGAAATCTGAGTGCAAGGTGCCAGAACCCACAGCCAGTGAAAGTTGTTATGCACCAGAGGACATAGCCAGACCAGGCTCTGAGCCTGAAATGACTGTGATGGGAGCAGCATGTTTTCTCTTTTCAATGCACTGATGTTTCCTATACTGTGTGGTTACAACTGTGCAGGTGACAGTGCAGCTGAATGGTGACACCACATACCACAAAGATTAACTTCTCATAGCACTTCTCAGGGCCCAAGAAGTGGATTCTGATGATACCTCTCACCTGATCAGTCTTAGTAAATTCAACAGGGTTGCTAAATGAGGTGCAGAAATAACAGCAGGATTGGCCCTCACTTTAAAACATTACAGTCTCTTGAGCTCAGGGCTGGTCTCTGGTAACCAAACTGAAGTGCAAACCTCATGTCTATAAAAACTATCTTGCAGGCAATAGGAAACCATGCTTCATTAAACAGCAGCTCAGCAGCTTGCACATGTGCTGGGTTTTGTAGTGTAACATTTAGGCATAGCAGTGGCTCAGGTTGACATGACAAACTTGGAAAAGACAAAGATAGGAAGATTTCTCAAAGCTTTTGTCAAGGGGGAGGGATTGCAGTAATTGCCCTGAGGTTTCTTGTTACTCTCACACTTAGCAGAGGAGTTGCAGCTAGAGCTCAGTCCCAAACCCTCAGAACTACACTAACCTAATTCTGAGTGTTGTGGTACCTAAGTGCTGTCCTATGCAACAAGTTTCAAAGCTGCTTTTATTTGTGGTAGACAGCAATGCTTCTTTGGGTCTTTCCTCAGCTTTGGTTTGCTCCAGGGGAAACTGGACTTCTGTGATTTTTCAGTGCTTGCTCCTCTACTTTGATCAAAGTTTCTGCCTTTCCTGCTGAATCTTTATGCCTTCTCCATAAAGGAATTTTTATCAATGGTTCAGAGGGCAAGATATTCACCTCTAGAATGACTGCCAAACCCAGATCTCACTGTCCTGTTAACATCTACATTTTATTTCTGACAGGAGTCAAGGATTTCAGAAAACTGGATATGTGCAGGCTCTTCTATATGCAAGATCTTTCACTTGAATTTTAGGTGCTATCAGGAAATAAAAAAGATCCTGTTTCTCTTGCTCGTCTAAATGCTGCAGGTTCTACAGGATCTGTCTCACAGCCAGCCCCACAAATAGTAGAAAATGCTGTTCATGTATGTAGCTAGCTCTGGAGAAACTGTGCTTAGTAATGCATCCCTGAGAGGGGACTTTTTCAAACGGGAATGAAAAACAAAGTACTTGACCCCCTTGTGATCACTGCTGCCATTACAACCTAATGTTATCCTCCAGGCGAAATCTCAATTGTTAACATTCATTACAGGGCACCATCTCCTAAGCTCTGGGCATCCCAAAACAGGCAAGAGCAGCTGGGTGCGTTCCTTTTCAAAAGCAGGTGCATGAGCACGTCTTCTGAACGCTGCAAGTATGTAAGAGAAAAATAACATTCCCTTTCTTGGAACTTATTTTCGGTGGCTGAACATTTCACAAAGAGAAACTGTTAGTGCAAACATTCAAAAGGTCAATCTCTAAATAAACAGAGAGACAGAGTGATGAAAGGGGTTAGTTGTTATTAATGAAGCTGAGATGATCACAAGTCAAAAAAAAGCAAAGCAACAACGAAGACAGAGCTATGAGCATGCTAGAAATTTTGGCAAGATCACACATAAAGATACTAAAAGCAGAAGTTCCATTCCCCAGCCTGAGATGGAACATGTCAGAAAAAAAACCTTCTTAAATTTTCCCTGAGATTTTCTGCTTCTTTTCGTCTACTTTTAGTCAGTTTAAGAGGATCGACAACTGGTTTTGCACTAAAACCAAGCACCATCTATCCCCACATAAATACTACACTCATATTAAGACAAAGGAGAAAAATAAACTTAATTTGCAACTATGACAGAAACCTTGCTTTATCTTCATGCCTGAACGGGACTTCCCTTCCAATCAGATGCACATTTTTCCCCAACAAATAAGACCAGTAAAACACGGTGTATAGCTCACGTTAAAAGGAATCTGTACAGAGTCAATTAAGAAAAACAAAAAACAAGCAAACAAAAAACAATGACAACATAAGATAAAAGATAACAAGTGAAAATATTTAGGGAAACTTTGATGATGTAAATCCCGTCCGAAGCTTTCCTACTTCAGGGTGTTTACTTTTAGGACTTACTTGTTTACCAGTCATGTGGCAGTGTAACACTGACTATAAATATGTACTTTATAGAAAATGCAGAACTGTAGAAGTTACAGATCAGTTCTTGGCTCTTGATGTGAAATTCAAATCTGATTATGTATCCCAGTTAAGGACTGGCCTCCTTATAATGAGCTAAGCTCCAAACATCAGCACAGTCAGAATTTGGCTCTACAGTCTGTAGTCTGACCCTAGGTAAACCTCAAACAGAACCATTTGTGGTTCAAAACAAACAAACAAAAAATCCCTTGATGTTTCTGAGTCATCACATTTCATTAGTTTAATTTTCAAAGGTGGATTTGTCTCAGTCGGTCAAAGAGTTCCGTGGCTCAAAGGTGACTGCACATGAAGGACACCACTTGTACGGAGGAAAGACCTACGTGAAAATGGCCCCGTGTTCACAACAGGCAGAGCCTCACGTGCAGGGCTGCGAGTGGCTGTTTGCAACTGCAACACTCGCTGAGAACAAGGAGAGAGCTTTGGACATTCCTCTGAATGTGAAACATTTGCTAAAAGGGCAAGACAAAGTCTTCCCTCACACATGAGTAAAACCTCTCCGTGCCATCTCACGTTGTGCTGAACATCTTGTCCTCCTCCTGCTGGTACCCATCCAGGACAGTGTAATTAGAGGACCCATAATATGACAAGCAAATAGGGCCCCAGCTGAAAAAATGCCGGTGTCCCAGCACAACCAAACAAAGGTGTTCAAGAAAGCCAGCAGCTCCCTAAACACTGAATGACAATAAGGAACTCCCCAAAACAAAGACTGTGATCAAACAGCTCACACACTGATGGGGAAATTAGCTGGTCTCCCAAGATGCTGATCTGTATAGTCGGCAATAGTGGATTTGCAAATGACCCAGACAAAGAGAGCAATAGATACATGCAATGGCCTTCCACAACACATGGGATTGCAGAAACTGGTGAGTCTAACAGTCTCTTGACTTAGGGAAAAACTGTAAAAATAAACGATTGCTGATATTACTGACCAGAATGCTGAGGAAGCAGGAAAGGAGCTGCTGGAACTCACTGCTACAAGAAACAACCAGGACAAACACTGCCAAACAGAGCATCAAACATGATGGCAGCCTGGCCCTGGTCTTGACCCGTCTCCTCTAGGTTAAAACACATCCATGTTAAAATACTAACAGTGAGGGAGGGAGAGAAATGCCAGAGGTCAGTCCTGCAAAGTGTCCAATACTTCCAATAGAAGCCAGCCAGTTGCACAAACTCCTTACGTTAGAAAAGAGAAGTGAGGAGAAGGGAACAGGTACATTCATGAATCAGCAAGTGTTAATGTGTGCTATGGTGGCAAGGGAGAGCTGAAACAAGCAGGGCTGACTGTGCCTTGAGCTACACTCAAAGCCTTTCTTGAGGTTTGCTCTTTCAGTGCCATCCACAGGAGGAATTTTGGGCTTGGTCCATCATCAGGCTGCCCTAGCCTTTGGACTAAGACAAGGTAGGGGATAAACTTACATGCTGTGCAGAGAGCACTATCCCATAATAAACAACACAACCAAATGATTAATTGAGATAATGTTTTACTAAAGGCGGCTGGTGCCCGCTGGCTATCCCCTTTCCCTCGTGCTCTGAAACAAGCAGCCAAGGCAGCTGTGCTCTGATCTGCAAACACACACACAAACCCACCCGTGTTTGCTTTCCTTGCTGCTCTGAGCCTGCTCATTCCAGCCAGTGAAGCAACTTCTTTCTGTAGCATCACCTGAAAGACATCCCAATTCCAGCTCCTGACCAAAATCACCTGTGATCCCCAGCAGCTCCCAGGAGGACACCCAAACATGCCCTGTACCCTTAGAGCTTCTCTGACAACCAGGGTAGGAGGAACAAAGGAAAACTGAAAGACTCACTGAAACTTGGATATGGCGGTTTGGATGGTCTCACACAACAATCCTCAGACCTGGCAGGTGCCATCACAACTTCTCCTTTTAAGAGGAAGCACAGACCACTGCGTGTCAAAACCTCTGGGTTCACTTCCCCACTTGAGCACCAACTCGTCCTCTGGACTTGGGCATGATCATTAACCCAAGCAAGGGTTGGTTTCCCTGTCTGCACGAGCTGTGACAGATATTCAGAGGCATTCTTTTGGTCTGTCACTGATTGCACACAGAAGTCTCCAGGATTCTTTCCTTGCAGGCAGATTTAGAGACCCCACCTGAGTCCCTGTGAAAGAAGAACAAACCTCCTGAATCACACATGTGTGGAGCAAGCAGTCCTGTGTGGGAAATCAGTGTGGAACAGCTCATCCACAGTAACTCCTGGGGGAAAGGAAGGCAATACAAAGTCCAAGCTGTCAAATCAAGCTAGCAATTTCTTTGATCAGAGTGTGTTAAAGGCTGACAGTAGGCCACTGAAACTAACCCATGTTTTGGTTAAAAATAACTCCCTGCCCATGTTCATCTGAAGGCCTTAAGTTGCAGTGCTCAGCACAGAGGTACTTTGAACTTCTTGGATAGGAGGAACAAAAGGAGCAGCAATCGCAGTTGGGTGATCACAGGGGAACAGCCGACACTGAGAACATGGCTAGAGCCCTAGAATTGCAATTACCCAGCTGATATTGCCTACATACATGTGGATGTTCCATGTGGGTGTTAACATCGTGCTGCAAACCCCAGACTCAACATATGTCAGGCAGTTGCCAGGTTGTTTCCTTTTCTCAAGTGGGTTTTTATATGCATTCTCGTAGGCTTCTGATTTATGAGTCCTCATGGTTTTCCTAGCACTCAAATCTCTTGGGATCCTGCCAATCTATATCCAGTGGCAATCACACGGGTCTGAGGACAGCTTCACACCTTTGCGAGGAATCACAGACTCCTGCAATTCAAGTGAAAAATCAGTGCTGGAGATGAAAGGCATCTGCAGAACAGCTGAGGCAGATATGAGCTGATAGGAAACCATCAGCAATAAACTCTCATCAGCAAAAGCTCAGTGTAGTTGCCTTGCTCACTGTCATCACAATGCTCTGGACCTTGTATATTGAACCTTGCACACAGACCTTGTATATATTCACTGCTGAGGAGGAGTGAACAGCTGCCTCTTGTGCAGAGCTTAAGAGAAGCAGGAAAAAAACCTTCCTCCAATAAAAACAGGATGTGAGATACAGATAAAGCCTTCTGGGAAAAATCAGGATAGGAGGCTTGGAAAGAAAGCTTAGGAGGAACATACCTGTAAAAATGGTCCAAGTTTTCAACAGTACTTCTGATTAGTATCTATGAGGATGCACGCTCACAGCCAACCCATCCTGAACACCTACCTTAGCTCTCTCCCTTCACTGCCAACAGTTCTTTCTGACCAGCCCCACATCACTGGTGGTGTCTGTGCACAAACAACCTCAATCAGCCACATCTCATGCTGCAAACTACAGCAAACCTTCCCAGAAATGGATTGGTATTCACTGTGGGATGTCACTCACCCGAGCTGTTCTGTTGATCTTCTGTCTTCTTGCCTCTTTACAAGAACTCACGCATGGATACCTTGTTATATGGGAAGTAAAATCTGTTTGCTCAGAATCAATGCCTCAGGAAAGTATCAGAAAGTATTAAGGCTAGTATACACCAGCCCAAGCTCTCCTACACACCAGCAAGTTTAAGGTGTCAATTTCCCTAGTGCTAACTGCAGAGTCACTGTAACACCAGAATGAGGTTTAACGTGGTTGTTTTAGGCAGGCAGGGAGTAACAGAACAGAAGAGGTTACTCTGTGATTTAGTCTCCTAGTTGTTGCTTGAGAACCCCAGATGACAAACACTGTGTTAGTGTTTGATCTGTAGCCCCAAGTGTTAAATCAACATAGTTGCTCCAAAATTAACACAGCTATACTGACAGCACTCTGGTCCAATATACGTATCACAAAATAATGACCTGTACATTGCAACTCAAATACCTTTGTAGAATATATCAAAGCCACTGCTAAAATATTCCAAACATATTCTGTACAGGGACTTCATATATGCAGTGTCATATCTGCTGTGGCTTTTTTGGATGCTTGCTTGTTTCCATTCCAGGCTTCTCATCTCATGAACTCCCAACAGCTGGAATTATTATACAGAGATAGCCTGACTCCAGTGCTCCTTTCATAAACAAGTTTGTTTTACAGCCTTCTAAAACTGAATGGAGCATAACATGGCCACCAAATGTCAAATGAGCCATCCCAGATTAAACACCAAAGGAAGCTGGTTGAACAATCCCAAACACTGGGCAACAACATTTATCGTCTTCCTCATTTCCCACATTCTTTTCATCTGGGTTTGCAATAAACTATGCAGATGCTTCAGTAACAGAAAAGCCCATTCTGCCAGCAGCTGTGCCTGGTCTCACTGGTCTTTCTCCATGCTTTGCAGCAAAATGAAACAGGGACTTAGGCAATAGTCAGGCACTGCCTATTCCTTCTCTAAGCACACACTCACCAGATAATAGAATGGTCCACACTCATTCTAAAACCCACCAAAGGCCTTAGACCCACACAAGGTCAGAACACTGCACTGTTTCTCAAGACTAACATGTATATAACTCACTGCCCCAAAGATAATTCATCCTTCAAACCGTAGAACTTGGTTAATTAATTAATTCTTCATCTCTGAGGTGTCCTTTATACCAGCTCAGCACAGGTACCTACCTGTCCCTCTGTTACTGCATCAAAATGCAGACCAATGGAGGAGAAAGCTGATACCCATGGGAGCCCAGCTGGGTTACTTTCTCCCTCTGTGACTAGGGAAATGATCATAAAAGCAGGATACTCCCATATGCCTTTCAGAGGCTTTATGAAGAATTTAGTTAAGATTCATAAGAGGGCTCTGAAAATATAAAACATTACATACATGCTAAAAGTTAACTGGTTTTAATAGCCACGGATTTAAGAGAGATTCTTTCTTCATTTCCACACAGAGGTGCAGAAATATCCTTCATTGCAAATAACCACTGTGCCTGCTGTGAGAGGCTCTGCACATGATTTCAATTGCCTTTCACATAGAAAATAGGAATAATACTTTGCATTTATAGACTTTAAAACTACTTTGCAGACAATCGAGTCTCAAAACCCCTACTGCGATACAGGAGGCAAACATTATACCCATTTTACAGAGGAAACTAAGAGGGAAACAGGTTAAATTACCCATTCTAGACACAGAAAGGAGACATTTGAGAAATCAGGCATGCTAGTAAGGCTTATCTAGATCCACACTTGCTCACTTGCTTCTCTTAGTAAAAACTTAACTATTCTGCACCCAAACGTCTATACAGCAGGGCATACACACTACATGGCAAGAGTGGCCACAGCCTTCATGTGTATTACCAGTATATTTAATCTTGTACAGACACTTCTGCTGATCACATAGCGTGCCTAGATTTGCATCAGGCCACTCATTCCATTTTCTATAATGTGTGGCCATAGAAAAGTTGTTGACAACTAAGAGTTAACCAAACATTTATTTTTAGAACCTAAGTCCGATGTTATAGCGTCTGGACTCATAACTACCCATTTCTCTAACATTAAGCTGAGCTACCACATGAGAAAATTGCTAGAATGATAGTATTTCCAGGGCATACTGAGTCACTGTCCAACATCTAAAATGGGAAATAAAATAATTTCTCAGAAACTGTCAGCACAGTGGGAGGCAAAGTTTGCAGGAAATCAGCTTGTATAGAAAAAATCAGGTTTCTACTCTAAATGATGTCCCTGGGCACTAAACATGTTTGCTGCTTTTTTTTTGCTTTTTTTTTTTTTAATTTCCCAATGATAGAAAAACAATTAGGTGCAGTGGTATTGATCTCTTGGCATTATCCAGTATTTGAACAATTATTAAGCAACACTAGCAAAATTATAATGGTGATATCCAGGGAACAGCAGCAGCACTGTGTAGATTCAGAAGCAAATATCTTTTGCTCTGATGTGATCCATCCTAACGATGTGCTGTGGTAGCTGCCTGGAGGTTCCTTTGTCTCCTGGAGAAAGATGATCATGAACCTTGTCCTTGCCTACAGCAGGAATTCCCAGAACGAGGGAGACCACCTCGGTGTGACTCCTCAATGGCCGATGGGGAACTTTAATACAAAGGAGGAGGAAAGTCCTTAGGGCAGTGGTTTTCTGCCTTTTTAATTTGCATACCACTTTTTTTCTCTCCCTTGGCCGTGCAGGACTCCACATAATGAATTTAAGCTAATGACAACAGGCTTTCAGAGCTCAGGTGGAAGCAGAGCTCAAACGTAATTTGCTGATGCTTGTGATTTGCAAGGTGAAAGCCACCAATGTACAGCAGATACAGGATAGCCTGTCCTCCAGGGAAGCTGCTGCCTATGGTCCCACGGTTAGTGATTAACTCCTAAATGGAAGCAGAAGGGTTGATGAGGGTTTACAACTGCATGTTCTCTGTATCCTTTCTAAAAGGAAAACCAGATGTTACCAGCCACCACAAACCTCCATTCCACAATCTCTCCCTATCACCTTGGGGCAGTGACTTCCAAAAACTGAATTAGAAAAAAAAAACCCCAAACAATTAATTGTTTTGCTGGAAGGTTCAGAAAAGAGTCAGAGGTTAAACTCATTCCCTCAGGCAGCAGCACATCTGCCTGCTCAGAAGGCTGGAGACAGCATGGGAAAATCCTGTTCTAAGGCTACTTTTTTCTGCTGGTAAGCAGGGTCTTCAAGACTGCCAGTTCAACTGGAGGAGAGCCCTGGAAAGTCTGCTGCTTTGTCAGCGACATGGTCTCAAGTATAAAACCCATCTCATCTGTCAGAGCACAGAGCCTGGATGCTTTTGCAAGCATTAATTTACATTTCTACACAAACACCAAATCCTACCAACTTCTGTAATGACGTTAATTTTATCTGTGTTGTTTGGCTTTCCCCTGCCCTTTTCTCTCCCACTTTCAACTGATGCCATCTTCATCTGAAAAAAAAAAAAAAGGGTGGATGACAAGAGGACCTTGAGTGCTGCCTGCAGATATGCATTGGTATGCATTTTCCATCTTTTAACTAACAAACAGGAGGGGAAAAAAAAAAAGTTAATTTTGCTAGCAGCCTGCTGTGATATAAATAAAAATAATAGGTATATTCACAGATTTTGAACTTTTTACAGCCACTGCTGCAAAAAGCAATTTTAATTTATAACCGTGGAGTCTTGCAAAACATATAACGAAGACATAATAAAATGGAATGTTTATCCTGTGGCTCCCATTAGACCTCTTCCGTTCGATGGTTGTAACTAATGACTTGTTTTTCCACTTTTGTATTGGAAGCTTTATTATTGGGCTGCACTAAGCATACCTTATTTGATTTCCCTAGCAATGCCTGCACCTCTCGCTGAAGCCTGCAATTAGATGTTTATGAAATAGTATTAAAAAGCTGCATAATCTCGTCTGTGGCCAAAAATTGGAAAAAAAAAAAAAAAAAAAGAAAAAAAAAAAAAAAAAAAAAGAAAAAAAGCCAGTAAAAAACCAGCCTTGTTTTTATAATATAATACTGAGTAAGATCGGAAAAGCGTCGGGTTGGG
>JAOEGS010021210.1:36595-49245 GCA_025447755.1 Corythornis vintsioides | reverse complement strand
TCTCTCCAGTAAATCTCTGTCTTTTCTGAACTGGGGTGCCCAAAACTGGACACAGTATTCCAGGTGGGGCCTCACCAGTGCAGAGGGGGAGAAGAACCTCCCTTGCCCTGCTGGCCACACTTCTCAGAGATGCATGTGTTGAAGTGGTTGGACTTGAGCGTGTGCTGAAAGCTGAGCCTTCAGCCGTGTTGCTGTGGAGTCGAAGCTTCGGTGTGTGCTGGGCATCGAGCAGCTCCTCAGGTTCTTATTGTGCTTGGAGGAGCTTTACACACTCCTCCTTCTTGCCCAAGCCATATGATATATTTCTGGAGCTGCTACGGCGCTTCTACAGAAAGATAGCTGTGACTACAGCCGCGTTTCTCCGCGGTGGTGATGAGGTGTTAGTAGTAAACGCAATGTTTTTGCGGGCCGCTGAGCTGGGCCAGCGTGTCGGTGTCTGCGCGCTGCCTCTGGCGCCATCTAGCGGTGCTTTCCCGCGCACGGCCCGGCCCGCCTCAGCCTTCAGAGGCCTTTTCCTTAGCCAGGCGTCATCCTGTCCCCTGAACGGCCAAACTGCCGCAGAAAACCTTCGCTGCCTCGGGTCATTGCTTTCTACCATAGAATCATAGCATGGTTATGGCTGGAAGGGACCACCAAGGGTCATCGGGCTGGCTCAGGTGTGATGTTCAGGGCTCTCTTTTCTGGGGGGAAACTTCTCAGGGGGCCGTGAGATCAGCTGTGTTCTGAGCGTGGTGTGAAGTCGTGGGTGCCGTTTCCACCGCAGTGCTTGTGACTGGTAACCAAGCCTCCCTGTGGGCCTCGGCCATCTCCTCTGTTGCAGGGCACTGAGGACGTCTTGCTTGGCATAACGTTGAGAGTTCCTGCAGCGGGTTGTTGGATCTGCAGCATTCTCGTGCCCTCCATCCCTGTGGAGTGGTGTGTCAGAAATCCCTGTCAAACACAGCTTTGGTGGCTGCTGTTTTGTGCACAAGAGAACAGCAGGCAGTTTAATGACAGAATTATCTCTTTTTATGGCTTGATTCTTGGATCTGTTTTCATAAACAGTCCGAGAACACGACACTTCATCTTTAATACCTTCTATTTTTCCTAGTTAAAATTGAGACTGTGTTTGTTTTCAGTTAATCAGTAAGTTTACCTTTCTTAACAACAGATCAGAAGTTCCACAGCAATATTTACAAACTTTAAAGCACGAATCAGGATTGCTATGAAGGAATCACTTTCATCTCGTGTACATGTGCACTTCTCTAACTCAGATCCACTGGATATCTTCACAAAGTTACTTCTTCAGATGCACTATAGCCTGCTGCCTTATTAGCCACAGCTCCTATTGTGAATAACAGTTCTGGAAGCAATCTGGCTTAACCCACAAAATTAATTTATTCTGGGGCATGCACAGGCCCTGAAAAAGTTTTTCCATTGTTCTTTCTCAGGACATCATTCCTGATGCAGAGAAAACACTACAGATCAAAATCATTGTGCTCTGCCCTTTTTGGGGCAGCTATTCTGTTGGTACCCAGGTGGCCCCGTGTCTTCTATTTGCCAGAAGGTAACTGTTCTCTTTGTCAAGAGACAGGAGTGAGATAAAGGCTTTTGACACTTTAGGCTGGAAAATGAAATGCTGTTCTTGGGAACAAATCCAGATATTTGTTTTGACAGAAGAAAATAAAAAAGGAATATATAGGTATATAATATATATATATATATTTATGGAGCAGAAGATACAGATGGATCACTTAGGACTCCATTTCATGCTTGTTCATACTATTAGCCACCACTTTTTATTTTAGAAGATAGTGAAAAAAGCTTTTAAGCTTCAGGAAAATGTTTCATTTCATATTTCAGTTTTACTGAGCTTACTACATAAGCACTGCAAGTCGGTGTTAATATTAGCCAAGCAGATCTGTAACTCAGATATAATTGTGCCTTAAGGCAGAGAGATGCCTGCTTTTTGTTAGAGATACTACATTTGTAGTGCTCAATGGGAGAAGTAGCAGTGTGGTGTGTCAGGCTTGCATTGTATTGCAGTACAGAAAGGAGCACTTGGAAATCAATTATTCTGGCACTTTTAAAATGCAGTGCAGGAAATACCCACACTGAGGACCTTTGTTAGAAAGGGGAAAAATAGAATTTGTAGAAAACACTGAGGTTAGCAACAACACTGCAGAGTGGGGGGCAGGGGGCATGAGAGGAAAGAAAATTCGAGTTGCCACCAGGAGGAGCAGTTTGAAATAGTTCCTGGCACAGCTGGAGCTGGAAATCATCTCTGTCTTGGGGAAGATCATGGTTTTGAGTGAAGGGTAGGCTGCTAAAGATAGTGTAAAAACGAAAACTAAAGCAATGCAAAGGTTTAGGAAAAAGAGCTGAAAACTTGTAGTAATGTCACACATAGCAACAAGATTGTTGTGTGTAAGGGGAAAATCTCTAAGTGTTTTACATTGTCTTTCAAGCTTTGCTAGAATATTTTGCTAATTGGGGATAGAGTTAATTTATACATGAACTCCAAGGGAGTTTTGACACAACAGAGAAGATGCATGCATATATGGTTATAAAACTAGTGAAAATAGTATTTGTATTTAAAATTTTAAACTTTGACATAGTGACTTCACAGTGATGGGGATTATTTCTTTATATGATCAGTAATAAGTCTTTGGTTTGTTTATTTTTCCCCCTTGTATAATAGATTTTACTCACATGGAAAATGTATATAGTGCATCACATTATTCCTGAAATCCTGTGATATTGTGTGTCTAATCTAATTTAGACTTCATAAAGCAGGGGGGTTTCCCATTAATGTTTTCAAATATTGGTATTCTCTATGAATTTTATAACTCATAAACTGGATTTTCCTTCTTTCTCTGCTCCAAGTTCCTTGCTCATTATTGTGGTGGATTCCAAATGCTGCTGTATCTCTTCAGGATATTTTTTCTCCCCCACCAATTACCAGGATGTAATAAGTAATTGTAATAAGCAGTAAGTTTTTATTCTTCTCCTCTCTGGATTTTTTTTTGTTTGTTATAACGTTCTTAAACGTTTTCAACAACTAGGTGACACAGAGGTACAGACCTAATGGATGAGCATCTAAGTCATTGCTGCCTAACTTGGATTTGCCTTGTTTGGCTTTTTAATGACCTGCTGCATTCTGGCAAATGTTTCCCTATAGGATGAAGATGAGCTGGACTCTCACACCATGGTGAAGACCAGCTCAGAGAGTGCTGGTACCATGAGGGCCACAAGCACAATGAGTGAAGGTGCTCAGACAATGATTGAACACAACAGCACCATGTTAGAGTCAGACTTGGGGACCATGGTGATAAACAGCGATGAGGATGAAGAGGAAGATGGGACCATGAAAAGTATGGCAGTTTCCTTTCCTTTTAATAGCTCCCTGTTTTCTCATACTGCCTGAAAACGTTGCATCATCAGTGCCTTCCATGTGCCAAGTGCTGTGGTTAAAGCAGGGCTGGGGGGTTTTTTTGTCTATGGGGAAGAAAGGTGACTCCAGTGGGTGACTGGAAGCAGAAGCCTGGCTCTGGTGCCTTGCTAAGCCTCTCTGGAGGACTCTAAAATTAGGCTGCTGTAAGTTCTCCCTTCTACTGCTTGTCTCCTGTCCCACATACACTTGGAGTGGTTCCTTGGAGCTGAACTGATGATGTGAGAAGCTGCTGCTTCAGTGGTAGTGGTGCTGGGTACTTGTCATGACTCTCCATGGCTCCAGCAACCAGCACACATCTTGCTGAAACATGGCTTTGTAACTTATGATCAATTACCAGATTTTTTTTGCTTATTTTTCCCAAACTTAGTTATTTCTGTCCCTCATCCAGTTTCATCTTTTACTTGTGGAAATGTATTTCATATTCTGTATAGAATGTGTTACACTGCAAACAACTACACGTTCCATGAGTCAGTGATGTATCAGATACTGTCTCTGAGGAGGCACTTATGCAGAACTACTAAAGCATTTCTTGTGTTTTACTTACTATTTTATTCAGCAATGAGTTTGCTTTGAAATCCCACAAATGAGAATTAATTTCCATTTATTTAGAGTTAAGGGTTTTTTGTTGGCTTGTGGGTGTGTTTGTGTTCATTTTCTTTGGCTTTTTTTGTGTGTTTGTTTGGTTTTTATATTAAGTGTCATGAGAAGGATAATAGAATGGAAGTTGAGGCTGATCTTGATCTGCTTCATAAAGCTTTTCCAGCTGTGTAGATGATAACAGAATTCCCCCAGGCTTTCCACACCATGGAGATGAGATGCTTTGCAGCCCTCTGCAGAGTGTGATCCTGTAAGTGACTGAGAATCCTCACTGGCTGGAAGTGTCATTAAGCACTGTCTACATACAGTTAGTGCTGGCTTTTTTTGCCAGATCTTTTTCTAACTGATTTTTAAGCCTCTCCATTGGTGAAACTGATGGCACACACACAAGAGCTTTCCTCCAAGTGCCTGTGGACCAGGCTTTGAAGTTAGGGACTCTCAGCACCCCCAGGAATGCTTAGCACTTTGTGTTATTCAGTCTCTGTATCAACCAAGTCTCGATTCAGTCTCTGTATCAACTCCACATGGAGTAACTTCTAATATGATTGGTGTGTGTGACTGAAATGTCTTCAGCATTTCTCCACATTGTATCTTGCTTACAAAACTACCATTCTTTGGCTATGAGCTTTTCTGCCAAAGATCCTCAGGGGACAGATGGAGGCTTGCACTCCATACAGAAGACTCTATTTGTTTCTGTAAAGTCCAGGGAAATGAATAAAAGGAGTTTATTTTGTATTGCAGTAAATCTTTAATCTTTACAGTAGTTTTCACTTCTTTTCTTTTTTCTGTTTCTTTCAACTAAGGAAATGCTACTTCACCACAAGTTCAAAGACCTTCCTTCATGGACTACTTTGATAAACAAGATTCCAAGAATAAAAGCCCTGACAAATGTAATCAGAACATGCATGAACCTTACCATATAGCCAAGAACGTTTTCCCTGATAACTGGAAAGTCCCTCAAGATGGAGACTTTGATTTTGTGAGTACATTTTTCTTACAGCTTACTCTCTTGCATGGTGTTTAGTTTACATGTGCCAGAAATAGCTAATCCTTTTCTTTAATGCATTAATACAAGTACAGTAAGTAACCTTTCAAGAATACCATCCAGTTATCTCAGTACCTCATTCTGGTTGTTGAACTGAGTACATTTGTTAATGCAGGACCTTCTTAATGAGGAGTGGTATGTGACATTATGAATATACTTCTTTGAAACTACTTTTTGTCAGTAGTTTGGGGTCTGTGTTTTATAGCAACTTCAAAATTTCACCCAGTTCTGTTGAAGAAAGAAAAAAAACCCAACCAAACAACAAAACCCAAGAGACAACAGGAGGAAAACAACAAACCAAAAAACATAATTGCTCCAGGCATGGAATCTTGTCATGTTTGCTGAGTATCTCAGTAAAATGATAACCATTTTAAATGGGATTGGAGCTGTTTAATCCATCACCTTGGATCACCTACTGTTTTGCACAAGGCAGCTTGGTGGTAACTACTCCAGTAGCACACATCTCTCTGCATAGAGTTCTTTTGTCTAACATCAGTCTGTCTCTTAAGATGGGGTTCCCCCCTCCAAAATATGTGTAGTTTGTTACTAATTATAGTAGAGGCAAAAAGCAAATGTTCCTTAGAAATAACTACAAGTCTCTAAACAGGAATAATTACACCTGGCTTTCACCTTTGTTATTTTTAAGATATTAGAATTCAGTTTATCTGTTGCAGATTAAACATGTTCTTAACTGCAGTGCAGTAGCTAAATATCATCACATAGCACCTTTTTGAAAGTACACATGGGATTTGGAGAAAAATGATGTGTTTAATTTTAGGTGACAGCTGTAGGTGTGGGTTGTTTTTTTTTCTTTTCCCCCAGTTTTCACTTAACTTCATTTCTACATGAAGCTGACTCTTGTAGATACTGGAGGAAAGCCAGTAAATAGCACAGTACAAACTGTGGCTGCTGGAGAGTGTTAAGATGGATTTTGGTTTGGATGGGTTGTTGGGTTTTTTGGGGTGGTTGTTTTGTTTTGTTTTGTTTTGTTAGACTTCAGATTTATTTATTTTTTTTACCATAAAATGCAACCATCATCATCCTGGTAACTGACTAACAAAATAATGACTTACACTATTCATTGGAAAATATCTGGTAGTTATTTAAGTAGGGTTATTAGAGTGGCAGTAACATTGCTAACATTGTGAAATGCATCCTGTCTTTTCTATTACTTGTGAAGAAAAGCAAGCAAAGATAGTTCTTCTTGTAAATGGCTAATATCTTGATCTGTATGTGCTTGTTCATGAGTGATTCACACAGGGATAATCCTGTGGAACTTGGCAGCTTTGTATGTAGAAGCCATGTCTTCTTGAAATAGGGGTTTGTCCTGGAACTGAACCTGAGGAGTTCTGATCTTCAGAAACTGAACTGCTCTCTCTGTTGTAAGCAAACCTTGCCAGACTGACAAGTCCAAGACTTCAGACTCCTAGAATGGTTTGGGTTGGAGGGGACCTTTAAAGGCCATCTAGCCATGGGCAGGGGCATCTTTCAGCAGCTGGTCAAAGCTCTGTCCAGTCTGACCCGGAGCACGGTGATGGGACACCCAGGGTTTGTGTTTCCCCCCTTGCTTGACTTTCTGGAAGGGTGGATCAATGGGCAGCATGCATCAGAAACTGGCTGCTCTGGGAGGCCAACGTGAAGATTTTCAGTTGCTGACACAGTCATTAAATGATTCATGAAAGAGATAAATAATAGAAACTTTTGGCCTAAAGAAGCCCATTCCTTTTTGTTTGCAAGGAGCCTTAATTTGCTCCTGAAAAAAAAAGGGATCCTGATGGTAAATACTGACAGTCATCTTTTTATTGAAAGGAGTCAAATAGAAATGATGAAAATCTAACACAATGCTAGTAGATTCTAATCTAAATGTAGGTAAACCAGTACCTAGTTAGCTGATGTAATCAAATGTACAGATCCATGCCATGCAGTATAGCAGTTAGTTTCACACAATTGCTGCAGGTTTTTGATCACGTAAATCAACAACACTGGAAACTTTTCCCTTCAGTTTGACATGGTGTTGAATCGGATATATTGCAAATATTTTGTAACTAGACTTAATTCTGGTGCTGCAGTCCCCTGGAATATTGATTTGGTTCCCCATTTACTCAGCACTGTGAAAAGCACTGCTGCTCTTCATGCATAAGAGGGGGATTTATACCACATTTTCTTTAAAAAGGGTACAGAACTACTGCAAACATTTTTGAACGTTGCCTTTTCCTGTGATTAGGAATTGATATGATTTATTTTCTGGTCTTTTCAGTTATTTTGTTGTCTGGAATTGTTGTGTCATGATTTCTGAAACCCAAAAAGTTTGGGTCTTTTTTATTAGTGACTCTTAGGGAAATGTATTTCCAGGGAAGTACTTGTAAATGTTGGTTTGGTTTGGTTTGGTTCCATTTCAGCCTTGCAAATGGAAGTGTTGAAGCTCTGACTGGATCCAGATCTTACAACTCCCCCCCCCTAGTGTTTATTCCAACTTCACCTTTTATACTAAACTTCTCATATATATTTTTCTCTCAAGAATCATTGAGGATTTTCATTTTCAGTCACAGAAATGCTCCAGATGCAGCTCTAAGCAGCTTCTCCTCATGAGACTGAACTAGTTCATGGGCCAGCTGTATTCCCAGCTCCCAAGTCAGCAGTTGTGCAGTGCCAGATTAGTGCAGATGATGTGTTGGACTGGACCACCTGAGTGACCACTCCTTGGAAGAGCAGTTGGGTTTGTAGATCCCAGGTATTGCTGCTGCTGTTGCTTTGCTCTTTCCATGCTGGGAAAATTTACTTCCTCAGGATAGGAAACCACTCTGTAAATCCTGCCACCCATCAGTCATCTGTGAGTGAACAATGTTAACAAAGGTTTTCATGAACTCTGAAGTGCTCACTGACTGAGGATAACCTGTGGATTAACATTACTCAGAATAAGGTGCTAAACTTCATTCACACGGACTGGATAAACTATTTCATTTTAAATGAGTTGTTTATTTCTTCTTCTGAGAAGAAAAAATGTGAAAAGGCAAATCTATATATTGCAGCAATGCTAGGGTGATGATTTCCCTCTTTAGGAGAATTATTTCCAAACAGGAATGTTACCCAGATTGTTAAATATTAAACAGTGAACATGTAGATCATGTTTTGCAGTAACTGCAGTATCATGTTTAAGTAGATGCATTTTGGGTGACTTAAAAGATTCTGGAATAGCAACAAAAAACTAAAAAGCCATCTGTTCCCCTACTCAGAATATTTCCCTGGGTTTCAACCAGAACCAACACACTAGGATATAATCATTGTGAACTAAGAGTATTGAAGATACCAAACACTTCAGTTATAAACGTAGAATGTCACAATTGATTAGGTAAAAAATAAATGCCATAAAATGTCTGAAGACCATACAGAATTTAATTAAAAATTTGGGAAGCAAGCCAGGCCAAATTAGCTTCATTGGGAATTCTTTGTCCAGACCATGGCTGGGTTTACTCTGATTTTATTTAAGCAGCAGATGAGTTTGTGTGGTACAGTCTTCTTTCTAATTAATGGAAATGAAGTATTTAATCTTATTTTCAACCATTTGAGGTCATCCTCTTAAGTAATTTGAAAATTTTAAATTAAGTATTAACATATATTCATTTGGCTTTGTTTTTAATTAGTAGCTTGAATATCATGAAGTAATTCCATATGCTGACAGGAAGAAGTTTTTCCTAATTAAACAGATAGAAAACTTGGGTTTCTGGGTTTGCATGGGCTATTTGCATATGAGATCAAAATGTTTTGTTTTGTTTTTTTTTTTTTTTTGCTATGTCATACAGTTAACAGAAGTATTATTGGTGTTGGCAGTCTGCATGCAGAACTGTAGTCATTTCAGTTCAGAGATGACTAAGAGAGGAGAGACTGAAAGATTAAGATAATGAACAGGAGATGCTTTTTGCAGCTCATTTTGCCAGGGCAGTGTGAACCCTGAGGTCTCCTGCACCTCTTCCCATAGGCAGGCAGCTCAGGAGCTGCTTGTGTGGTGAGTGGCATTACAGAAAATGAAAGGGGGAAGTGTGGGGAGGGAAAGTCAGAGGGGGAGACTTGTGAGGAGTCACTGCAGGTGGTTTGCAGGTCCTGGTGCTGGTTTGTTAGGCTTACCCTGCAGCTGTTCAGCAGCAGGAGGTTGTGCCAGCCTGACATACAAATGAAAAATACCCTCTTGGTTTGGTGGGGTGGGTTATTTCCTATTAGGCAAAAAGAACAGACCAACCTATAACACTTTGGGTTTTTTTAATAAGTTCTTCAAGTCAAATACTGACTTAATTAAGTCCTGATTGTATATTCTGACCACAAATTATTTGTCCTGCAGCCAGCAGGGGAATACACTACCTGGGCAGAGTGTTCCAGCTGCTGTTGTGAACCTGTGCCTTCCCCTATTAGTAGAGAAGTTAACAAGGCTAGTAATTTGTCTTGCATGTAATTAGATTGGTTATGCTGTAAACAGAATCAGTCTTTTCTGTTTGTCTCAAATGGTAGGATTATTTTCAACCTGCTGCTCTGATTGCTGAGCCAGTTGTGCCAAAATGCTGGTGCTGTGTTTCTGCAGGTTTGGAAGGTGAATTGTGCCATCTGACAGAGATTATATAGCATTTCTATGAATTCTGTAGGCTAAAAGAGAGCAGAAAACACCCTTCCAGGCCAACAAACTTTTGGCATTCTCACATGTGTAAGACAGAAAGGTCTTCACTCATCATTGACATGTCATCTGAAGAGAAGTCAAGAAGTCAGGCTTGGCTTGCAGCAGTTGATTTGCAGTTGGAGAGCAGGTTGCCTCAGAGGGCTGCAGGAGGCTTTGCAGTCACTCTGAGTGCTGGAGACCTGGCTGGCTAAGCCTATCAGGAAGGGGTTTGTTGGGGTTGATCCCTCCTGGAGCAGAGGGTTTCTGCAGGTGACCTCCTGTAAATGTTTCTGATGCCCTCGTACCCTGTGGCTTCTGAAGCTACTGCTGCTGCTTGTCATCACCACATGGGGCTTAACAAGCTCTCAACAATAGTCACTTGATTTGTCAATATTTTGGAGGAATTAGACCTTGGGTAACCTTGACAGTTTCTGCCATTAGCAGTGAACTGTTATTCCCAAACACGGGGCTGCTCTGGAAAATGTCAAGATTCAGTTGACACAATTTCATGATGTTTTCTCTCCTGGAAGGTTTATCTATCCCTGCCATCTTATTTTATCATGTCAGGTAGTTTCAATGTGCAATGTGCTTTTTAATTGCAGAAGGCTTTCTAGTGACAAGACACTTGAAGTCTTAATTTTCAGTCAACTTTCAAATGTTGAGTAAAGAGTGAAAGCACTGCAGAGGTAAATGCTTGCACCATCCAACCACCTTCTCTTTCCTCACTGGCTCCAGTGGAGACACTGACAGGCAGCTGGAGTGTGTAGTATAAATCAGTTCTCCAGCAGCTCTGTCACTGGGCATAGGTCAAGGAGAAGAAAGGAGAGAAATGAGTGAAGCTGATGAGCTAGGACAGAGCTGCTGGTTTAAAGGAACATCTTGTTACCTTAGTAACCAGTTGTCTGTACTAATAGACTTCCTTGAGATAGTTGGTTGTGTAATAAATAGCTAAGTAAGATGTATAACCTAGAAAGAGATTTTAGTTAATTGGAAATAATTTGAATTAGTTGGGGAAAAAAAAAAAAATAGTTGTGGCTGGACAAATTGGAGATGTTCCTGGTTTTGTCCATCTAAGCAGCTCAGTTTCAGGTCTAGTTTGTTGTAACTGAAAAGAGGAGGGAGGGATCTCCTTCATCCAAATGGTTTCCATGTTGTGTGAATCCTGTTACTGGTGTTAATGTCAGGCAGGACACCCCACCTCTGGGTGTAGTGTCTGAGCCCCAGCCTGAGTGCTGACACCAAGGGCTGTGTGTTCTGCTGCAGGCTTTCAGCAGAGGTCTTTGAAATCATCTCTGAGAGTGTCATGAAAACTTGCCAAGAAACAAAATCCGTTCCTCTCTTCTTTGCTGTAATGATTAATGATAAGGAAAAGAAGTAAAAATACAGCTTTCCTCAGGAAAGTGGATGACTGGGATTTTGCAAGACTATTTTAAGGTAATTTTTGTGCTCTTAATTGTGAAGAGGGTTTCCTCATTTTGTGCTTTGGTAAAGAACAGGGGAAGGTTTTTTTTGTAGAATATGAAGAAAAAAACTTCTGTATTAAGGCATTGACCTCAGACAGAGGGCTTATAATACTTGGAGTTCTCTGTTCTTTGGAATTAATATTTCCAGACACCTAACTGGTCCTAGAGATTTACCAAAACCAGGGACTGCACAGAATATTTTGCTTTATGTGTATATTTTATTTCCTTTTCTTGTATCTTACGTAACTTGGAGATAAAAAGGAACTCCTGTGACACTTGAAAGCAGTATCTGTAGTTCTGTAAGAATACCCTTACTCTCATATACTTTTGTTTTAGTAATGTGTGAAATGTATACATTAGAATGATCCAAATATCATTGTTTTACATGAGATCTCTGACTATAGGTGCCTTGTAGTGCACATGTCTATTGGAAGCTGTACCATTGCTTTGCACAAGTAATTTTATTTTTGGTGGAGAAGATGAAGCTTTTTATCAAGAAGTGTGCAGTGTAAAGCTGTTTATTTTTCATTCATTGCTATTGAAAGGTGAAAAAGTGCTGTTAAGTAACCCAGGGCTGGGGGTGATAAACAGCCAGAATTATTTGGTAAGTTTGAATATTTATCTGATAGTGTGCTATGAGTAGCTAGAAACCACTTTTGTGTATGTGCCTAAATGTGAAACTGCATTTAGGTTTATGGCTAGAAATTGCAGTTTGGACTGCCCCTCTCATCAGTCCTTAGTTTAAGACAAGTTTGCCTAATATCTAGGAAAGAAGGTGCTGAGCCCTGCCCTGAGGAGCAGCAGCTCTGAGTCTCTGCAGCCTCAACTGAAAGGTGCTGCACGAGCAGCTCTGGTGCTCCCAAATGGCAGGTCAGTGCAACTGGCTGAAAACATCTTTGGCTTTATTTTTTTTTTTCCCTCATGGTGTCACTACAGCCTAATATATTTAGGTTTTTTTTTTAAAATAATTGAGCTTCCCAAAGTTATTATCTCTTTTATTGTGTCCTCTTGGAAGATGGTGGGTTTTTACATAGGGAATGGTGAGTGTTTGTGAATGGAAGGAGGAGGCTTCTTACTGGGAGCTCCATGGCCTTTGCTCCCAATGGAACCTGAAGTGTTTCTGTGTTTAGTTGTGGTTTTTGTGGTTGTGTGTGTTTGTTTTTAAGGAAGTTCTTCATGTGCTTCTAGTACAAACGGGTGGGTGGGGTTTTTTTCTGCATCATTATTTGGATTATCAGTTTTACTGCTGGGTAATCTATTACTTTTTTTTGTTGAAGTTCATCCTCACTTGAAGATTGTCATTAATTATAGTCACAAGTTCTAAGAGCCATCCACACACAAGAAGAAGAGGGGCATGGATACTCACCTCAAGAACTAGTAGACCTTGTGGTTCCCAGGATCTGCAGGGGCTCCAGGAAAGCTGGGGAGGGACTTTGGAGGCTGTGGGGCAGTGCCAGGGCTGGAGGGGAT
>JAOEGS010021210.1:24408-34892 GCA_025447755.1 Corythornis vintsioides | reverse complement strand
CAGGCAGGGGGGTTGGACTAGATGATCTTCTAGGTCCCTTCCAACCTCTAATATCTATGAATCTATGAATCTATGAATTTCCATGGTGCTTGTGGTATTTGTGTATAGGGTGGAATGGATTTCTTTTACTTTAGCCAAGTTAGAAATGTCATTGCTGCCTCTCAGGAGCTTTCCTTTAACTAGTGTAGTAGCCCTGGGAGGCAAGATGCAGAGAGCAGTGTAAGCCAGCCTACGTTCAGATTCACTTAATGAAGACATTAATTGAAAAAAATGAAACTGGTGCTTATCCTTTGGGATTTTGTCTGTGCCTAATGATCCAGCAAGCTGTGAGCACCTCTGCACAGCCCACCTTCAGAGCTGCTGCAGCCCAGCAGAGGAGGAGTGGATAGGGATTGCTTGTAACACAGCAGCTCTTGCTTTTGCTGTCTCCAGTGTCAGGGTTTCAGAGAGAGCTGCTTTACAGTGGTTGCATTTCCCTGCTCCAAGTTCTCTGACAAGTGGCAGCAGGCTTTGAGCAGTGCCCTAGCACAGAGCCTTTTGGAGGAGTGAGCTTGTGGCCAAGCAGTGCACCTCAGGGCTTAGCAGGATCCCAAATGGTGCTGTGCCCTTTTATATGAAAAACAACAATCCCAAAATGTAAGCCCCAAAGAGATTTCAGCCTAAAAGATACTTACAGAGACAGAGAAGAGCTGAAGAGGCTTTCAGAAGGACTGGGGGAAGAGCAGGAGGTGTTGGCAGGCCCAGCTCCATCTTCTACAAGTATCCCTAAGGCCTGTGAAGCTCAAGAGCCTTGCTTTCTTCTGGCTGATGGCTCTATGGCAACAGCCCACTGATCATCTCCAAGGTGGGCTAATTCAAAACTCCAGGGGAAGGCAGTGCCACTGGTTAGTTTGAAGCTGCCTAACCTGTTTTCCATGTTGGAAAGGGCTGTTGCTACAGCAACAGCAGCTTCAAGGTTCTGCAGTCGTGTGTGGAGGAGCTGTACCACTCCCCAGCAGCAGGCTGTGCTCCCTGCACCCACCTACAGGTACTGGTGCTATCCTGGAATTAACACAGACACTTCAGAGCACCTCTAACCTACATCCTTATGGAGCAATTTACTAAGGTAGTTTAATTCCAGCTCCCCTCTTCCTTTGTTCTTCTTGCTGCAGTCTCCCAAAGAAGAGCATCTCTAAGGAGTGAGAGTTTCCATATCCCATGGTCCTCAAACTGCCCTGTCACAAAACACCACAATTCTGTTCTGCAGTGCTGTGTCCCATGTTGTGGAAGTCAGCAAACATAAGCTGTTTGACCATGGGTTAGGGAGAAATTAGTTCCAGAGCTGAGATGCCTTCATTGAAAAACAGCCTGACAGTTTTAATCAGTGCATTACTCTCTGAAATGCCTCTGCTGCTGGCAGTTGCCATTTTAACATATGGTGGAGAGACAAGTTTGCAGATGGACAATTCAAGAAACTGTTTTACAGCTTGAAATTTCAGTTTGGAGTTGAGCTGGCATCTTGAGTGCAGTGTGCTTCTGGTGAGAACTGCCACTTTGGGAGTGGCCAGCAGTGAGTGTGCTAGCAGGAATGCTTGGTTAGCTGCAGGTGGAGTTCAGTTCTCAGCTCAGTGCCTTTTTGTTGTTGTGGAGTGAGAAGAGTGGCTGCAAGGTGTGATCCGTGTCTGACAGGAAAGCACTTTCTTGGCAAGGACAAATTGAAAGAGCAGTCCACCTGTAACTGCACCACAGATTCACAGGGGTAGTTGGGAGCTCAGCAGAACACTTGAGTTCTGGCAATACTGGATCCTGTGCCTTGCTGAGTGGGAGCCATGAGAAGGAACTCTTCAGCCAGCTGCCTTTTGGGGTTTTCTTTTCCAAATCTCTTAGCATTATTTCTCATGTTAAGCCATGGCTGAAGCCCTTCCTCCAGGAGGCCAGGCCTCTTGCTTGAATGCTTGTTGTTTCTCACTACCCACATCAATTTTGGCCAGTAATTAATTAATTTTCCCTTCCATTGAGCGTGTTTTGCCCACAGTGGTGATTGGTAAGCAGTTTCTCCATCTTTGGGATGGGAACTTGTTCATCCTGGTTTCTTGCCCTGTCCTCTGAGGAGGGGGAGAGAGTGAGCAGCTGAGTGGAGTTTGGCTGTTGGCCGAGACGAGCCTGTTTTGGCTGGAGCTAGAAGTTCTTCCCCATCTTTGACATGTTTCCTTGTTCTGTGTCAGCTCTTCTTTATCTTTTCCTGTTGCAGCCCTTGTGTTGTGCAGCCACAGCTCAGTAGCTAAGAAGCACCACTGCAGATGCTCACTTCAGTGGAGAGAGTGGCAGGCCTGGTTCCCCCTCGGTGCTCCAGAGCACAAATACCATCTGTCCTACAGTGAAGATCACTTCAGTGAGTTTCTGCATGACTGCTCACACTTGCCAGAGACACAGAATCAGTCTAGCTGCTTTTTCATTTCTTTTTACAGATCTGTCCTCAGATTGCCCCATATCACATGTACAGAAGTACTGCTTCCCAGTTCCTCCTCATTCCAGTCAGCAGCTTTCTCTGGGGCTTCTCAGAAGAAGGCCTTGTCTGCAGCACAGGGGCTTCAGGGTGGCCTGCATACATTGCCTGGCTTTTTGCTGGAGACTGGTTGTCCTCAGAATCATGATCAAAGCAGAGCTGGCTCAGAGCTGCTTTGGGATTTTGCAGCAGCTAGATGATTGGTGAGTAGGTGTGCTAGGGAATGTGGAAGTCTTACCTCTGAAGGGGGAGTTCATCTGGCAGGCATGTGCTCTGTGCAGATCAAAGGGCAGTTGCAGGGGAAGAAATGGATGCCACCTGGCCCAGCCCACATGGTGCTCCACTGTGGCAGTACAGTGGTAGAGAAAGTGAAAGCCTCTGTATGGCAAAAGCACCAAGAACATATCAGGATGATCATTTGTGTGAATAAATGAAGAGGAATGAGGTCTTGGTGCTCTGCAGAAAAGATGGTGCTGTGTGGAGTTGGTGTGTCTGGTCTCAGACTCATATTGGCTGTTTCTTGAGATTCCTGATAATGGACACTGGAGAATTGTGAGTAGACTTGAGTGTCAGGAAGGTGCTCAGACCAGTTTTCTGCAACCTGAGATGGGCCTTTTTTCCTTATAAGGAAGAAATATTTTTTATTAGATGAATAAATGTGTTTGGTCTTCATTTGGTTTATCCACAGGGCCCTTCCCAGCACAACCTCTCGTGTATATGCCAATGAGTACTGCAAAGGAAAACAAATCTTCCTAGGCTGTGCATAGAGCACATTTCAGAGATGCTCATCAATTTATTTTAGGTGATGGTGTATATTTTTTATTTATAAAAAGAAAAAAAAAACCCTTTGGGAGGTCAACAGAGAATTTCAGGAAGGTATACTTCAGCATGCACTAACAATGAAATAAGGAGAATTAAGAAAGAATAAAACATGTTTAGAAGACACTTTGTCCTTGAAGAGTCCTCCATGTGTAATTCTTTACAAAACAAGCACTGATTTAAGTTTTGGGATTGGTGACTTTGTACACTATTGCAAGAAAATGAAACCAAACCACCAGGAGGTTGCAAGTCTTCTGGTAACACTGGAAATAGAAATGCTTGTTCTCTTGCACTGTCAGCTTTATGGTTTTGATTTCCTATCTGGGCATATAGAAGAACTGGAATTTTGTTTTCAGTAGCAAGGCATTCTGGGACAAAGAAGAAGGGAAAAGCTTCAGCAGCAATCAACATTCTAGGCAAGCTTGGAGTGAATTTATTCTCCATGGCAACACAATCAAATGGTAAGGGTGTTAGAGAAGCAGAGTTGTGGGGACAAACAGTTGGTGCAATATACTGAGTTAGACTTTGTCTTCTATAGTCAACTAGCATATAATTTACATTTTCTTATTCTAGCAGTTGTTGGTATTCCAGTTGAAACTGAAATTTTTTGGATAACCATGCAGTATGAAAAAAGAAAGGATAGAAAGAAGATGGCTGATGAAATTATAGTAGGTGTAAACTATCAGTTGTCTGGTAACTATGCAAATGAAAACAAAAATGAGTCCATCACTTTTTCTGCTATGAGCTTGGAATATTTGTAAGCTTAATTATCTTTTAGTTAGATCCTCTAGCTAGTAATTTGTACTTATCAACTACTTAAGCTTTCTTATCTCTAGGATACCTGCCTAGCTCTAGCTTTGCCCTTCTGGGAGTTTGTCCAGACCCTCTGTGACCCCCTCATTCCTTTTTGCAAATATCAGGTTTCTGCCTCTAATTCAGCATGGCATTAGCTTGGCTTACCTGTGCTATTGAAGTTGCAGTTTACAACTTGTTTTTTATGTGACTTATTAGAGTCAGGAGGCTCTCTTCAGTTGTGTGGAGAAATCTGCAGGGTTTACACAGCAGTTTGCATCTACCACTAAATTGTGTGTAGACAGGGTTACCTTAAAGGCACCTTGTATTTGAGGAAAACTTGCTTCCAGTCATTTGTGGGCAGGCACAGTTTCTCCATAGACACGTTGTACAAGGTAGTTCTTGTCCAAACCACTGTAAATCTGAAAAAGAAGAGATTAAAATGACATACTAAATAATCTTTTCTGTATCCTTCCTAAAGCAGATGTGCTGCTGAATGTTTTTTTCCAGACAAGCTTAACACATCCTCTCTTGAAGGTACTTCCACCACTTTCCTTGGGGGCTTGTGTCACAGTTTGATACATCTGACAGGTGAACAATTTTTTTTTATCTTAACATTTTATGATGTTATGCCTAGTTATAGCTCTTTGAACTGTCTTCAACAACTCATCTTCCAAGGAGGAATAACTTTCTGAAGATAGCTAGGTGATTGAGTCTTCCCCCAAGTGTCTGTCTTGGGGAGACTGTTGCCCAAATAAAACCATCCATGCAGGAGTGTATAAATGCCTGTTTCAGAAGCTATTACACAGCTTTGGAGTTCATTTCTACTTTGAAGGTCCCTGGAGCATAACCAAGTTGTCAGTAGCTGCCAAGAGTGTGATCAGTTCTGCCAGGGGTCAATTCTGCTCTTGCATTATGAGCATTCCCAGGTGGGAATAGCTGCTTCTCCATGCACAGGGCATCTGTCAGCAGGCTACTAATCTGAAGTCATGACAAACCATCCTTTGTTCTGGAACTGCAGCCCAAGAACAAAAATACCACGAGTGCCTTGTGATGCTTTGACAACAAGCAGGGGAGGTTTGCTGGTCCATGTGCCATCTTCCCTAAGGAGCTGCTTTCCCTCCCTGGACATTAAACAGGCTCAGCAGCAAAGCTTTTTCAGCTCAGACACTTCCCTTTTGGACATGAAGATAAGGCACTGTCGAGTTGAAAACCAAAACAGTTCCCCTCTGTTGTTCCATGTGGGAGCTGTTTTAAGATACCATGTAAATAGATTATTGGTTTCACAGGAGAAAGAGTCTGGCCACTGACAGACAGCAAGGAATTTATCCTCAAGGATGCTGCCAGGGCTGTTAAAATAGTTGTGCAGTGTAGGAAGCAGGGATGGAGACATTATGTTCCAGCTCTGTTTCATTCATGTAATCCAGCAGTTTGTAGGAATACTTTTTGAGAGTGAATAGTTCTCTGCTTGCACTAAGAAACAAATATACTACACGTAGATTATGAGAAGTTCATTAAATTTATTGCTAGAAATAGAAATGCCAATTTAAGAAAACAGTCTATGAAATTTTTAGGATTCTCTCTTGATTCCAAAACAAGGGCTTGGTGGGGGGATGGGAGACCAAAACCAACACTGTTGATATTTAGGATTCTGGTCTTCACCATGGATTTGCCTTCTTGCATTTTTTTTTCCAGTTTATTGTGGTGTAATTCTAGCTCTAAAATAGCTAATGGTGTGCTTGAAGAGTTCAGAGAGTAGATAATGTCAGTTTATTTGGATCAGATTTAAGTGAAAAAAAGATCTTAATTTGCCTGTGTTGTGCTTTTGAAATGGTGATTAATTAGTTTGGTGGGAGCTTTTTTGCAATCAAGGGAAGTGCTTGGCAGGAAAAACAAATCCTGTGTTTGATTTGTAGATAAATGACTGATAGGACAAGGGGCAGTGGCTTTGAACTAGAGCAGGGGAGATTTAGATGGGACATGGGGGAGCTCTTCACTGTGAGGGCAGGGGAACACTGGCCCAGGGTGCCCAGGGAGGTGGTGGAGGCCCCATCCCTGGAGACATCCCAGATGGGGCTGAGGAGGCTCTGAGCAGCCTGCTCTGGCTGAGATGGCCCTGCTCTCAGCAGGGGAGTGGGACTAGGTGACCTTTGGGGGTCCCTTCCAACCCAAAGCATGCTGTGACTCTGTTCTGTGATGCCCCCTTTGTGCCAGTTCATGTCAGAGTTTGAGAACTCCAATTGGAGCATTTTCCCCTGCCTCATCTCAAGGCTCTTTCTCCAGGTTACCTTTTGAACTGTTGCTGTGACTGTATTCCTCTGTGCTAATCTAACCCACCTATTTTGCTCCAGGTTACATTTGTGGCACCAGCACTGTCTGACAGAATTATTTTCATTTCAAACTAGCATAACCATGCCAGATCTGAAGGGAATGTTACACTGAACCTATGACAAATTATTTTCACGGTCTGTTAGTGGGTGCCATGTTTGTGTGTTTGACATAGCCTGTGTTGGAAGAACTTGGAGCTAAAGCCATGGAGCTGCACTGGCAGAGGTCTCCTGGTGGAGAGAAGGATTCAGATTCAAGAGGGATTCCCCAGTGAGCTCCCAGAAGAGCTGGAATAAGATGCAGGGGTCCTGCCATAAGGTGTCCTGTAAAGCATCAGCTCTGCTCACTCCCATATTCTTCCCTTGGGAATGATCTGCTGCACGATGGAAAGCTGCTCTCCTGTGGTTTGAGTTCCCTTCTGGGCAGGTTGGAACATGCTAGGCAATGGAGTCTTGGTTTGGATGCTGGGGCAGTTCAGTAATGGATTTATTTAATCAAGATCTAGTGCATATGTTGTGTGTAAAGTACTTTCTTACTGTTTATTTTACCATATTTAGTGAATTATATCTTTTAGGTATTAAAAGTTTGGGATTCTTTTCTCCTTTAGACCATTATTGTGATCCTTAATTTGCCAGCCAAGTAATTCAAGCAGTGCTTGTTTGTCAGCATCATGATAATCCTGACTCTATTTGCCTATCTACACAGGATATTTTAATATGGTTTTGTGTAACCTAGTGATGTGTGAGAAATTATTTTTCTCGGCAAGCATCTGCCCATCTACACTTAATATATCTGCAAAACCTGACCTTGCTTGTCATCTGTGTTGAGAACATGAGCTGTGGCAGTGGAGGTGGCTGTCTGTCCCCAGGCTGCAGCATTGCCAGCATTGCCAATAGCCAGTTTCTCCACCCCTGGGCTGTTTGAGAGCTGGCTTCCCAAAGAGCACAGAGGTCAGCAGTATGGAACAGATACTCAGATATTCTATCTTTGAAAGCCAACTGTTTGATTTCACCAGCAGTTTGATAGTTCTTTGCTGAGCACACTTAGATTTCATTCCATTCTTTCCTCAATACTGTTGTTGACCTTTTTTTTACCTCAAATGCTCTGTACATTTGCTCTTCTGGCAAGTTGAGGTAAGAGATGGTAGGGCTGTAGTGATAACCAATGTCACAAACACAAGGCAATGACTAGAAATCTTTAAAAGTAATGTAAAGTGGTGTGTGATCTGGTGATATTATCACAAATTCAGGCTGTATTGAATTTTGTGTAGGCATTACGTTCTGCTGGCTTGAAATTCCAGCTGCTTTATTAAATATGGTGTGCCTGATTTCCTAGCATTACTTGGTCACAGATAGGGGTTAAAAATGGTATCAAATATGTAAAGGCCATTCACTAATATACTGAAGCATTCCTGTAGAAACAGTTGGTGACTGAAACTCTTCAACACAACTGAAGAAGGAATTTGAGCACGTGCTCAGCTCCAGGCAGGTAACCCCATTCCAGCAGTAGGATAACTAATGCAGTTCAAGTTTCTTCTGCCAAAGCCTTTTGTGGCCTCTCCTGCACTTCCTAGTTGTGACACTTGTACAAAATCACTGGTTTATGGGGGGAAAAAAAAAAAGTTGCTTTAGCATCTGCAGGCTGCTGCTTGTCAAATGTAAAACAAAAATATCCACGGTGTGAACTTGGTGTTTACCTACAGCCCTGTTTACAGCACTGCTGAACTCTAAGAGGGATTTGCATTCCCAGTGAGGAAAGCCATAGGAGTGTGTACAGATGTTTCCTAGTGCACTGGCTTTGCTGCCCTCAAAGCATGGGATCACATGGGGAAAATTGCTATTGCATGTCTTGGCAGTTCATTAAAACCTGAAAACTCCAAGTCAACTGGTATTTTGCTAGACTAAGTTCAAGGTCACCCTTTTGTTTAAATGATGTTTTGTTTTTGGTAATTAGACCGTGCCAGGTGTATTAAGTATGGAATTAAAACCACCAGGTTTGGCTAATTCAGAGTAAATGAGAATGAAATACAAGGTCATTATTCGTCTCTAGTGAGACTCCAGCTGAACAGAGCACATGGAACTAGTTAGAAAACATTTTGCATGGTCAAAAATTGCTTTAGGTTGCTGTCCATGCCTTTTAAATTAAAGTACTCACAGATTTTTTACCAAAGTACCTGTAGCGTAGAAATATGTTCCCATGCCTAGTGTTGAATTGGGATGGAAAGAAAATGTCCATGATGTACAGATTTATGGCATGGATTTTAAAGGAAAAAAAGAAAGAAATGAGTTAAGACAGTTCCTGAGGTGCTCTGCAGAACACTCCTTGGGTGAAGTTCTGCTGGCAGAGCAAGTGGAAATCAAACCTGCAAGGGGAACAAAGAGCATCTTTGTTGTTTTCATGAGCTGTGGCACCTCGGTCTAGGGCTGCCCCTTTCCTTTAGTGCACTTGGAAATGCTTTGCAGTGAGGAGGGCCCCAGTTCTGCACTTTGTGGCAGCATCTTCACTCCATTTGAGGTGAGCAGGAATTGAAGAGAGGAGAGGGGTGCCCCAGGACTCTCAGGAGGAGAAATGCAGTCACCACATTGCTGAGCTTCGTGCTGGGTCTCCTGAGGGACACACTGCAGAGCACTTGCAGGGAGCAGCTGGGCAATTCCTGGTGCCACCTGTATTTCTGTACAGGTAGAAGCAGAATTCCAACAAAGCCAGCAACAAGTGGTTCAGCAGGAGGGCATCATTCTTCATCTTCTCTTGATACCTCTTCTAGAGCTTGGGCTCATTCAGCTCCCAGCTGAGGAAGGAGTACCATGGTGTTGCTGGGCTGCTTTAGGAGTTTGAACATTTCAAATGACTTTCATGTCAGATTACTACTTATTTTTCTAAAGATACCCATATTTTTTGTCATGGTTTTGCCTTCTTCGTATTTACTATGACAGAACTAATCCCATTTCCTATTTTTTGTGGGATTAATCTTCCTTTCAACTGTAAAATGAATGTATTCTTTTTGCAGTTTGTCCTCACCACCTTGGATCCACACAAGTGTTTGTTTCTTGGGACCTGCTGCCAAACAGTTGTGCTGGTCTCCTATTACATGACAATCCTACTCTTCATTTGGAAGATAAAGCAACTGGAAAGCTGTGCATTGGAAAGCTGATCTCAAAGCAGGCAGGGTGCTGTACCTGCTGTCTGTGCAGGGTCCCACAGCACTCAGGGGCTGGGGATGTGTGCTTTGTGGAATGCAGAGTAAAGCTCTTCAGCCAACAACTGCAATGAGTGCCTGATGTATGGAAGTACTAACTCAGGAGCCTGGTGATCCTGCCAGCTCCTTTTGCAGGGCTGACTACATTAAAAACATAAAACCAAAATTAAAAATAAAAAAAAAAAAAAAAAAGGAAAGCCAAGCCCCCTTCAAAAACAACTAGTTATCAATTTGGAATGTGGTATCCCTGAGAATAAACAAACATGTAGTGTAAATCCTATTTGAAGCAGGATCTGGTTTGCCTCTTATTTTCAGCAATACAAGTTGCTTCAACTGAACAGAAGTAAAAGATTAAAATAAGATACATTCCATTCCTGAAGTTAAATGAAAATATGTTTGTGCTTGATATGATGGGAAATAGCTTGAAGAATATTTTATTCATAAAAAAAAAGGTGGTGGGGGGGGGGAAGAGGTATTTTAAAGCTACCAAGATGTTTGTGTGCAGGTGGTTATCAGTTGAGTAAGTGTCAGGTACTGCTACCTAACTGAAAGCTGGCTGGCTTATGGGGGTTTTTATGAGTAGTTTTATTTTTTTAGCTGACTGTGCCAGCAAACTTCATGCTTTGTTTCATGTTTTACTCTTCTAAACACATGGTACTTCGTGGCAGGCAGTGCTGGTGTGAAATGTCACTAGTAGTGCTGTGTCTGATGTGTTCATCAGCATGGAATCTGTATTTTAATGTATGAGTGATGTTCTCACCTGAAAAACAGCATGTGTTTTTCACAACTCAGAGAGTTGTGGTCAGTGGAGCAGAGTCTGGCTGGAGGCCTGTGACTAGTGGAGTCCCCCAAGGGTCAGTGCTG
>JAOEGS010021210.1:0-14355 GCA_025447755.1 Corythornis vintsioides | reverse complement strand
TCCTCCTGCTTCTGACCCCACCAGGCACTGGGCACTTCTGAGCTCCTCCTGCTTCTGACCCCACCAGGCACTGGGCACTTCTGAGCTCCTCCTGCTTCTGACCCCACCAGGCACTGGGCACTTCTGAGCTCCTCCTGCTTCTGACCCCACCAGGCACTGGGCATTGGGGACTTCTGAGCTCCTTCTGCTTTCAGACCCTACCAGGCACTCTGGACGCTGGTGTCTTTGGGAATTCTCACCATCAAATTCCTTCCAACTTACAAACAGCCAATCTAGTGAAATTCCCTCCACGAGCCACAACAATTGGAGCCGTGCAAGAGCAGACTGGTGTCCTGCAGGGGCAGCAAAGCACGTTGCCACTTGTTTGCATTTTCAGATGTTGAATGGAAGAGAACTTCATCTGTAATTTCCCAGTCTCTTTCAGGAGCATCGTGGTGACTGGGTGTTGTGCATTAGGTTGTGTTTTGGAGCACCCGGAACAGTTACTTGATGGTGCAACACTACAGAGCTTTATGTTGCAGTATCTTTTCCTTCCACTTAGTAGCATATTTATTATGTTATCTTTGTTGATCCTATTTATTTTATGCCTGTTTTCTATGAGGATAATATGGTGGAAAGAGCAGCACAATTAGATAAAACTGGTATTGTAGCATAAACAAAAGAAGCTCACCACTATAGTACCTTGTAAAGCTCCTACTTCAGCAGTTCCCAATTCAGGACAGCACTAGAACACGTGTCAGGCCCATTCATATCAGCAGGAATTAAGCATAAATTAATTAAAAGGCATGTGTTGTTCTGCTCTCCTGAACTAGGGACTGTGGCTGTAGTTGAGCAATAGTAGTCAATGCTCCAGAGCATTCTTTTGGAGTGTCTGTCTGTCATCTTTACACACACTGAGCAGTCTCTCACCAAACAAGAAAACAAGTGCCTAGTCAGTTTGGACTTTTCTGTTGTCCAGGAGAAGTCACTCCTTCAACGTAAATTTCAGTTGCTGTTGCAGTTCTGACCAGTGTAAACCTCTGTTATGCACCATAGTTTGATAATGAAGTAACAGCTACACTTTCTGGATATGTTTTTTTGGTTCATTTAATTTTTCATCACTGTTTTAAGGGGAGAGCGGAGTTAGTAGAGGTTTGGGTTTGGTTTGACCTTAAGATATGAAGGGATAGTAATTTAAAAGCCAAAGAAAAGAAAATGAATACCTGTATATAATAAGTACTGAAAAGAAGCAATGTTATGCAGTCATCTGAGAGTGTTGTCCTGCAGTCACTAAACATTCAGCATTTCTGTAGTTTTCTGTGGTAGATTTTGGGGAATCACAAATGCAGGACCAAGCTCTTAATATCTTTCTACAGTTCCTCTGTCTAGCTGATACTGTGGGATTTCACACCCAGCAGAAAATGTGATCCACTTTCTGAACAATCTACTGTGTTGTCTGTTGATACCTTGCTGTTGTTGCCTTGTGTGTAAATAACTTCACTGTGATCAGTCAGACTTTGTTCAACAGTGCAGCTGACAAGTTCTTTACCTTCAACCTTCAGCTGTTCCACTTGCACTGCTGACTACTGTATGGGGCATCTTCTGTTTCATGTCTTCTGGAACTTGGTAATCATCTCATACCTCTAAACATTGACCAGCACCATCCGTGGACCATTTAGGTGGAGCAGTGCAGCCTTGGCAAATGGTGCATGAAACCACACAGCTCATCTGTCCATAAAGAGAACAGAAGTTGTTCCATGATCAGCTCCCTCCTGCTTGGCAGGGCCATGGTCAGCCTGGGTGTGTCTGCATGTGGGGAACCTTGCAGGGATTGTTAGAACACCCCCACCCCCCCACTTCTTTTCCTGAATTTTCAAGCTGTGGCCATCCCTTCTGAAAAAGCAAGAACACAGGAGATGCAGAAAAGGACTTTAGGCAGGATAAACTGCCCCTGGCCATCTCACACTTCACCTCAGTACAATGGCATGATGTCAAGTAAAAAAAGGGCAGCATGGTCTCACCGTGTCAGGGGGCTGTAATCATCATGCAGGAGAAAACCTAGCACCACATTTAAATTTAAATTAGTTTTAAATTCTTGAACCTTCTGTTCTCAAGCCCTCCAAGCTCTGTGTGTGCATATATTTGTGTATGTATTCACACACATCTATGCAGATCTAGATAAGGAAGAACAGAACCCAGATTTAAACCATCAGCAGAGGAACCTAACTTGTCTTTTTTGGGGGTGCTTTTTAAGCAAAGGGTCACTGTGCAGACACTCTTGCAGTGTTAGCAGCTTTCTTTCCCCTTTAAGGCTTCAGTTCTGAGTAAACTGGTGTTGCAGGGTGGTAACCAGTGTAGTAAGATGGTCACAGGTTTCATATTTTGTGTGTGCTGGAAACTTCAGTCATGCAGTGCTCTAAATATGAATGCCTGGCCAGAGGGACTCCAGAAAAAAGTGTTTGTAGAGTAGTGCTGCTGCAGTCTGACATGTGGAAGGTTGCAGAAGGTAAAGGACATCCCTTCTTCACTCCTGCTCTTGTATACAGACCAACAGCTCCTATACATTTTGTGTGCACACCAGTGTGGATTATACATGCAGGGAAAACAGCTGCAAGCCAATGGAATCAAATAACTCATCTACTCAGAATGGTTTTGGTTGGAAAAGACCTTAAAGAGTGTCTAGTGCCAAGGAGCAGGGACACCTCCCACTAGCCCAGGTTCTCCAAAGCCCCATCCAACCTGGGCTTCCCCATTTCCAGTGAGGGACCATCCACAGCTTCTCTGCTAAACAAGCTACCTAAAAAGGGTGACAGAATCTCTTCTGATCTGCAGCTAGAGGATGTTTGTGACCAAAGAGCACTCACAGCACTGAGTATGGCATAACCCTGCCCTTCTGCTGTGGGGTGTGCTGCAGTCAGGGAGGCAGCATGTTGGGCTCAAAGCCACGTGCAAATATCACATACAGAACCAGGTTTTATTCCAAGAGCTGGATGCAACTTCTCTTTCTATAAATGGATCAAATCATCCGTGCTGATGACTACACCTCTCTGCTGGAGGATGAGCATCTCTGTGAAGACAAGCCAATAGCATCATAAGAAAGAGGTTTTTTAAGCAAGCCTTGCAGGAAATCTGATAGAACTCCAGGCAAGTTAACCTTCAGTAAGATTTAACTCAAGGAGTGTCTCGTCTGCTTCTGACTTTGTATGTTTAGGTTTAATAAGTAAAAACAAAATGTAAAAAATGGCAAAATCCTTAGTTATTACTAAACATTTGTAATAAAAGCTAATTTTTCATGTATAGTCGTCGTGTTGTTCATTCTAACAGAAGTGGAATTATGTTAATAGTAACCATTACTGTTCATTTCCATAGCCTTCTCATATGCTTTTCTTTCCTAATCCTGGGAACCTGATTTCTGGGAGTGCAGATATCCACATCTCCTAGCTCTGGAAACAGTTTTTCAGCTCAAGACTGCAAGCTGTAGAGGCCTGAGTTATTGAAGAGTAGCAGGCCAGTCTAGGAGCAGAAATCCTCAGCACTTGGGGGAAGTAGCTCTCAGTTTATCTCTGCAGTCTAAGGTTGTGAAAGGCCTCATCCTGAGAGAGCTGAGCACCACCCCAGGGCTCTGGAAGTCTTCAGCATCCCTTAATTGGAGGTGCCAGAGGACGTTAGCAGTTTTAGGTGCTCCTTTGATTTTCCTAGTGTAATGAGAACAATAGGAAAGAGGAAGGTGTGACTAAATGCATTTAATGCCTCTTATTGCATATACCATTTATTTTCTGATTATTATTTTTTTAACTATTCTATAAGAATTTGCCCACAAATGTCCTTTAGTCAAAGGGACCACGTTTCACTGAGGGGCTTTGCTTGTATGTTTGAAGTCACAAAATTCTCCTCCTGATGTGAATTAATCTGATGACTATTAACTGTTTATTTACAGCCAGGAATAGCTTGCCTGCATTTGCCCAGGGGCTCAGGCTGCTGAGCTCCCCAGTATAAATAGAGTACCTGGGAGAGCCACTGGGACTAGGCACTGGTGCTTCCAGGCAGAATGGAACTGTTCAGCTTCTGGTGGTGGGAGCAGGACGTTTGCATGTGCTGCAGGCACTTTGTCAGGGCAAACAGGCCTTGCTGAAGGCCACAGACAATTCAGGGGGGATGGACTGGGCAGTGAGGGGGGGCTGCCTGGAGTCAGCCACTGGGAAGGTATTGGAAAGAATTCAACAGATCCAATTCTGGGCTCAGATGCTGCTTTTCTGTCTCTCACAGTGGGGAAAAATGTTAGTAGTGTGGGATTTCCGCACTGCTAACTCCAGTGAGCTGCAAAACGTTTTTCTTTAGGTGTCCCAACTTCAGAAATGGAATTTGTAAATATAGCTGCCCACGTGGTAGTGCATCTGGGTGTATTTTTTCAATGGTATTTTAATCAATTCAGCTGTATGTTCATTACTAAAGACCTGGACTCTTCTCCCTGAGGATCTTTCTTCTGCGGACAGCTATTTTGATTCCAGAACCTCTTCCTAGCCAGCTCCCAGAGAGGAACAGAGCCCTCCCAGTTCTTCTCTGCCCTCAGGGTCAGTGTTACAACCCTTCTTTCACTGTACCCACTCGTGCACACACACGAGTACCCCTCTGCCTCCTCTTCATCCTGCTTTTCCCTCTGCAGACACCTTCCTGCTGCTGTGCACTCCTCCTGCCCTTCCAAAGGCTGTGTGGTTACTGCGAAGGAAAAGCTCACGGCTAGGACATCAAAGAGGGAGAGCCCCAGCTTTGATTTGATTTTTCTGACACTAAGCCTTTAGTGTGATGCAGCAATTGACATTTCATTTTTATTACAGCACAATGGCTTATACAGGCTTAACAGCAAGAGGTGTCCTTTTGATCTCTCATCACACATGGAAACAGGTGTTGGAGCCCAGAGATTACGGAGGTCAGAGATGATTGAAGAAGGATTAAGCAGAGTGACCATTTTTCTTAGCAACCATATGCAAAAGCATGAAATCCTTTGTAAAATGCAGGCCTTGTTTCAGTCTGTAGATAAGTCTTTATTTATTTGTCTTACACCAATTTTCCCTGCTGAAACTGTGGAAGAAGACTAGAATTCTTCAGTTTTGTATTAAAAAATGCAGAAACAAATCGAACTCTGTACTAAATTTATATACATTTATATCATGTATTTTTGTATAGAAATACTAGTTCTATTTTATTAATTCAATAATCAGTGGCAGTAGTGTTAGATTTGATAAACCTTGTTCTCCCGGGCAGTGTAATTATAACTCTTTTTGTTGACACCCAGATCTTCAAGCAGCCCCCAAATATGTAATTATTGGAATAACTAAGGAATTGAAGATTCCTAGGATCATAGAACCAGCAATACAGTAGCCCCACATCCTAACAATTACAGCATCACAATATGTTTAGGGATTGGAAGGGACCTCACAAGATCATCTGGTGCAATCCCTCGGATTGCCTGGATCAGGTGGCACAGGAATTAATGCTTATTTATTCCAGGAGCGGCTGTAAATTTGAAGTCTTTTAAATGGGATTAACATTGATCTCTTCAGCCTGTCAAGTGACACAGTTTTTCTCCATCCCATAGCAGTTGTCTGCAGTTACTGTGCCCACAAAAAGCAGGATGGTCGGGTCCCATCTTGCAGCTGAAGTGGGAAGAAGTTTCACTCGTAAAACATTTGACTAATATTTTATAGGCAGATGCTGAACTCTTTAGTTCAGCTCGTTGCTCTAGATCAAGACATGATGATTCAGCCCTGGTGAAGAAGAGATTACTGCTGCATTTCTGAGCCAGCTTCCAGCTTCTGTCCTGGTCCAGGGAGATGAGTTTGCTGCGGGCTGTGCGGGAGCCGTGCTGCAGACCCGCGTGGCCGCCGCGCTTCCTCCTCGTGGCACACACACAACCTTTCCTCCCAAAACACTCCCTGTCACCGACCTGAGCCAGGGTAGGCTGTGCCTCAGCTCTGGCTCTGCGAGAAAATACGGGAGTGGAAACTTTGGGGAGCTGGTCCCTGATGCTTGGCCCAGGTGTACAAAAACAAAGCGTGCCAGGCGTCGCCGTCCCGCGCTTCGCAGGGAGACAATCTGAACGAGCTTCCAGCTGCAGCTTGGCTTTCCATTCAGGGTCATTCTTCTTTTCTGGACTGTGTAGGATTAATATTTTAAAAGCCCAGAACTCAAGTAGATTAATCTTTCATTCACCATTGCTTTTTTTTCCTGGGGGCTGCAGGAATAGCCACTCTGGGATGCAGCAAAGAGGGTGAAGAAAGAGGTGCAAGACTGAAGCTGGGCAGAGCAGTGGCTGCTGGTAAGCAAACCGTGGTGTTTGAGTGCCACTCCTCTTCCAAATGGGATTGGAAATTTTCTTTGAGGGTCAACGGTGTAATCCGTGCACTGACCTGCTCAGAACTGCAGAGACTTGTGCCCCACACAGAGCAGCTGCACGTGTGCTGACAGCAAGCTGGTGCTGCAACATGCATCTGAAAGTGGGCAGCCCTCTCAGGGTGCTTTAGGGAGATAGGAGAAAGTGGCAGATTTCTAGCAGACTTGGACCTAGCCCTGAGAAACGCAGCCTTGTTCATTTCTGTGCCTGTGAGAAGCCAAACCTCAGTGGTACCCTGACATTAAGATAGAGTGTGGGGTGCTGATGTGTCTCCCACGCTTCAGTGAAGCTGCAGTGGTGGGTGTGTGCTCTGGCTGCTACAGGCAGCACTGCCATGATTTAGGGTTGTGTCTAAAGGCCGAGGCAATGTCAGGCAAACACATTTCTGCTGTGTCCAGTGGGAGGTCAGTCAGAGTCTCAACACCCGTGAGATGATTCTCCCTCCTCTCTACTAGCAGGAGAAAGAAGTAAAGCCAGACCTTTGCCAGCAGTGTTCTTCTCTCTTGGGACACACTTTCTAGGCTGTTAGGAGGTTGCCTGCTCCTGTTGACAACCCATAACTTTCTGTATGAGAAGTGAACTGATCCACAATCCTTTGTGAGGATGTTTTGGACCTTCTGTGACTGCTCTGAAGGCAGAGATATTATGGCTGGCTCTGAATCCACTAAGCAGAGATTTGTTGCTTTGAATAATGTATTGCCCAGTGGTGCATTGTAAACCCAGTCAGATATTCCCAGGAGAGAAGCCTCTTTTGGTTTTGGTTGGTTGGTTAGTTTTTGTTTGTTCAGTTTGTTTGCTTTTTAATGGGGAAGGCAGAATCAGTAAAAGATGCTTCAGAACCCTGGTGAGAATATTCTTCCAGCCCTGCCTAAATAGTAGGCAACTTGAAAATAAATTACAGGAGATAAAATCGATTTCTGCTGTAATTTAATGGGGAGCCAGGTGCATGAATTGGAACAACAAAAGAAAGAGTTAAGATGATGAGAAAAGAAAGGTTCTGGCACAACACCTCGGTGAGGGGTATGAGTGGTGATGGAGGGTTGAATGTTGTTTGAAAGGACCATCAAAGGCAGACTGAGGTGGGGAACATTGCAGAGGAAATGGATAACTAGCACAGCCAGAGCAGTTCCTCCAGGGGCTTGCTGCTGCTTATATGTGCACAGCTGGGGCCTCTAAGGATGGGGATTGTTTTGGAAGAGATTAAAGGTCATGTCAAGTTGATTTAGCACCTACAACTGCTATTGGTATATTGCTTAGTCCCTCACGGGTGAGGTAAAGAACAAGAAGCTTGCACTATTTGCTCACTTGACAAACGTGGGCTCCCCACCACAACCACCAATTAAGAACTTTGCTGAAAATAGAAAGCCAGCCTTGGTATTTTCAGCAAAGAACCCTATCTTTACAATGAGATCCAGGCTTCTCTTTGATTATAATATATACTCTGAATATCCTGAAACTTCAATCAGTTCTTAGTCCCTGGTGAAACACACTTCTTTATGCATTTAATTTCCATCTGGTGGCATGAAGCTGAGTTCTTGAGCGTGTTGCACACTGCGGGGACAAGGGACACAGCATAAAGAGTACCAGGTACAGTACTGCCCAGCAGTCTCATAAAGTTCTGTACAAAAAGGTAGGAATGCTGGAGGTATTCAAGGTGGAAAATTAAATGTTCTTTGTTTCTGAGTTTGCAATGTGAAGTAGCTCATGCTATATATCACATGTGAGAAAAAAACCATTCTGCATTTAAAACGGGTGAAGCAGCCTGCAGGGAAAGTGAGAATTAGCAACTGATGGAAGTGGGTAATAAACCAGGACTAATACAAAATCTGAACATACATAAAAAGCTTAATCACAGTCTATATATAGATTTTACAGCTCAGGAAAACTGTGTAGCATATTGCTTCTCAAGGACATCTCCAGCTCTCATCATAACCTAGATTCGTACCAGAAACTGAGCTTCTCTAACAGTTTATTCCTGGCAATACAGCAAATTGCCTCATTTGAAAGATTACCATAATCCTCATGGAGGCAATTCAGAGCTCTCAGCTGCAGGAGAACAGGAGCAGCATTTTCACCCATGTCAGGGTGGGACCATCAGAAGGCAGGAGGAGCACATGTCAAGTGCAGTGTTCTTCATTAAACTGCACATCCAGAGCGAGCAGATTTCTGCCCTCAACAACTCTTCAGGTTGCCAGCTCTGGAGGAAGCAGCCCATTAGTGCTCTCATCCTTCATCTCTGAGCCTGCTCTTCTGAAACAGTGATTGTCACAGCCTGACAGACTGCTCAGAGACTGCACCAGCTCTTCTCCTCACTGAGGCTTTGGAGAGATTGAATTTTTCCTTCCAAATGGAAATATTTGTCTTTAATTTGTATTTTAGAAGAGATGAGGATTCTCAGCCCTTAATGGACTGAGCCCCAGAAGAGAGGTTACTTCATAAAATGGCAGGAAGGATATCCCTCGTTCTTCCTCACCTAGAGAGTTTTGGGGAGCTAAGACAATAGCATTACTTAAATCAGAACAATTGGTACCCTCCTCAGTGAAAAATTCTGTCAGTCATAATCAAAGATGAAAAGTGCTGTACTGATACAGTTCTGCACAATGCTGGAACAAACAATCTGAGCAGATGTAGGGGAAAAAAAAAGGCTCCATCCCCTAGGATGGTCAGAGGAATATGAAAAAAAGAAAAAACTAGAAAGAAGCTTGGCAGGTGTAATACTGTGAAAATAAGCATGTAAAGGCATATAGTTGCTGCCTCTAAATACACCAGGCATGCAAACGCTGAGAGGAAAATGAAATATTTTCTCTAAAGAACAGTGGTGGCATGAGAAGCAAAACAAACCAAGATGATCTAAAGCAGCCATCAATAAAATCATGCTGAAAGTTGCACGAGCCCTGGAGAGCCGTGCACTCTGCAAGGCTCTTCCAGAGGGGGGAGGAGCAACAATCTCACTACTTTGACCATGGAGTTAGTGAAGTTTGTGAAGAGAATTCCTGTGTCTTGTCTAAAGTCGTTGTCATGATACTAAGAACATGTTAAATTTCAGTACTTTATTTATTTAGTGTCTTTGATCCAAAGCACTTGTATAAAAACACAATAATGAAAATTCCTTTCAACCAGTACAAGAAAGTCATAATTCCTGGGGGTATTTAATTTCTTTAGTGAAATGCAATTTGGATACATTCCATTCAATATCTGCAGAAATGACAGAGCACCAGCCCTATGAACAATAATACATCTAGAACGTAAGGTAAGCTCTAGGTTATTGAAATGCTGTGTGGCAAAGTCTGGATACAGCCTCTGAGATGCTAAACTAACAGCAGCTGAGGGAATCTCTGCCTCTTTGGCAAGTTTACAGGTCCCTTCAAATAACTGCCCTGAAAGTCTTGCTTTTTACCTCTGGGAATCTCCTGCTGGTGAAACTTGGGAGCTGGGTTCTCTGAAGGCCCCCAGCCAACAGCTAGGGAGAACCTGCTGTGTTCTTGCCACCAGTGTGTAACCCAGCCAGGGTGTATGTGCTGCACAAGCTCATCTTTCCTTCCCTTTCTCTGGTGGTGTTTCAGCCAGCACTGTGATGCTGTGCCGTGCTTGGGGGTTGTCGTAGGTGTGTGGGAGTTCCTCAGGTGCAGTATGACGTGGGGACAAGACTGCTGAATTGGTGCCTGTGTCTCAGCAGAGACCTTGACCCAGCCCTCCAGAGGGCTTAGCAAAATGATTCCAGTTTGGACATCTCGTTTGGGTTGTCTGGATCTGTCTTCAGGGGGATGTGTGCAGCTCTTCAGGGCCAGCAAGCCATGATGACTTGTAGCTTGAGCAGGCTATGTTGGACTCTCCAGGAGTTTTAGCTGGTACAAGTTAAAAAGGACCCGTTTCCCTCACACTTAGTGACCTAAATCAACTGCCAGCTGACACGGGGGAGGGTGTGCAAAGGAAACGTGGGCGTGTGGGGCGGGGTGAGTGTGGGGGGGGGACAGGGTGAGCGTAACTGATCTCACACTGGGTGTGCTGTGACAGATCACTGGGCAAGACAGGCTCTGATCCCCGGTGCTCAGCTCTCTGCTTTTAGGTGGAGCTGAGAGAGCAACATCATGAATAAACTGCAGACCAGAAAGCACCCTCTGATAGTCTAAAGAATGGAAATACCTGTTGGTAGCATATTTGCTTTATTCTGCCAGCTGGGCCACTCCTCGCTGGGATATACAAACACGGGCTGCCAAACATGACTGTTACAGATGGAGTGCTCTGATGTCTCTTCTAACTGGCTTGAATGTATTTTCTGACCCTCTCTCATCTTCACAAGTAAGCCCAAACCAATGAAAAATCATTAACTGGAACTAATTAATTTATTACCTATGTAATAAGTGGGATGGAAAAGCCATACCTTGAAAGGATTTCAACCAACTACGTCACAGAAGCAGGTGGGAGCATCTGCCCACAGCGAGGGCAGTAATAAGCTCATTTTCTCTCCCTGTTCCTTTCTTAGCCCTCATGCTCATTCTTAGCTGGAAAACCTGAGCTTCTTTCTGAGGGAAAATGTGACTTACAGGGCTTTTTTTCCTTAGAGTTTCCTTGGCAGAAAGCTTAATGGAATCGTCTGCCATCAACACCTGCTTTCAAGCTTTCCTGATAAAATTAGCTTTTACATCTCAGCATCACATATGGCATCTTTATAATTAGTCTTTTTGCAGTGTATGAATGTCAGTTCCTAAAATGCTGCCTGTACTGTTCATGTGGGAATATTTTGCTTCATTAAACGAGTCCAAGCTTTTCACTGGAGCTTCTAGTTGCTGCAAACCCACGTTTTTGTGTGTCTAATCTCAGAACCATTTTGACAGGCTGAAATACAGCCTATCTTCAGCTTCACTGGAACCAAGCTGCCTGCAGATCACTCTGCAAATGGGAGCCTGACATGTCTTCATGGGTCTTCATTCCTAGAGTCACTTGTGGAAATGTCTTTAAATAGCTAAAAATGAGGGGTGGGCTTCTAGAGAGAGCTCAGTATTAACCTAATCTTGGAAGCAGAGGTAGGTTTATGGTTAGGAGCTTCTGAAAAAGGTTGCCATATGTAACATTTCAGAACAAGAACACCCAGTTTTTAACACAGATGCTCAAGAGTAAGCCAACTTGCATTGAAATGTGAGTCTCTGAGGTGTTTTCAGACACACCACCATCCAAATGACCAGTCAGAAAGGTGGGGAAGGGTGTTCCCCCGTGAGTGGCTGCCAGGTGATTGTTTGAAACTGCTGAAAAAGGCATGGGAAGTCCTACACTACTAGAGGCAGCAGCAGAGGGGATAGGTGATGTTTTTGCCATCACTCACGTGACAGCTGAGAATTTTGATTCCACTTGCAAAGCTTTGTTTCTCTGCTTGGATGAGGAAATGCACCAAGCACCAGAGCACCATTGCAGAGCTAGCACTAATGGCACGGGAGTGGGAACACTGCTGTGGAAGAGTCAGCATTCAGTACCTATGAGACAGAAGGAGAATGTGCAAACTCTCAACTCGTAATAGAAATGTCTTTAGTTTCTCAAGTGCAAAGTTAGTGCATTGTCAGCAACGCTATCCTCTAGGAGAAGAAAGAAAGAAGACAAATAGAACATTTACAAACATAGCTCTTCACAGCTCTCATGCAAACTGCTGTCAGAGCTGTACACTAATGCAGTGAATCGTTCAGGCTCAGCTCACTGGGGGTGCTCCTGCTCATGTTGGTAAGACTGGCCATAAGGGATTTGACTTTATACGCATAGTAGTCCCTTAAGTTGACCGAAGGAACTTCTTTCATGCCATCCCCAAAATCACAGCTTCTCATGGCACTCTCTAACTGCTTCTGACGCCTATAGAAGTGGGAGAATTTGTTGAAAATCAGCGTAATGGGCAGCACTACCACTAGGATACCAGCTAGGATGCATGCAGATGCTGTCAACTTGCCAGCAGTGCTCCCAGGCACAACGTCCCCGTAGCCAACCGTGGTCATGCTAACAGTAGCCCACCACCAACAAGCAGGGATGGTGGCTAGCCCCTCGTTCTCTTCTTTCTCAATGGTGTAAGCCACTACTGAGAAAATGGAGATGCCAACAGAGAGGTAAAGTAAAAGAAGCCCCACCTCTCTGTAGCTGTATTTCAAGGTGGCTCCGAGAGACCTGAGACCTGTGGAATGCCTAGCAAGCTTTAAGATGCGAAAGATCCTCATGAGTCTCAGCACTTGTGCGACCCTGCCTAAATTGGCTAAGGTCGGGCTGCTTTCCACCACCAAGTTGACAATTAAGGTAATATAAAAGGGAAGGATAGACATCAGGTCAATCAAATTGAGGGCATGCTTGAAAAACTTGAGGAAGTCCGGAGCTACTGCGAATCTCGCCACCAGCTCGAAAGTGAACCACGCAATGCCAAAATGTTCCACAATTTCAAAGCGAGGGTCTTCCTCGGGGTTGCCACTGCTGTCAGCAATCTGGAAGTCTGGGAGGCTGTTCAGGCACATGGTCACAATGGAGCCCAGCACCACCACGATGGACAGGACGCTGAAGATTCGGCTTAAGACCGAGTAGCCAGGGTTATCCAGAGCGAGCCAGAGCTGCCTCCTGACGTTCCCAAAGGGCTGCTTGTCAAACTTCGAGGCGTCGTTGTAGAACGCCAAAATCTCATCGAAGGAAGAGGTGGTACTTTCCTGGTCGCTTTGTTCCTCCCATTTCTCTTGGTCTGGCTCCATTTTTCTCCCATGGTAGCTGTAACTGCAGCAGGAATCTATAAAGAACTCGTTGATTCCCCAGTATTCAATCTCCTGGCTGAAAGAAAACACGCAGAGTTCACCCATCACATGGAGCTTGCCGGTGTTATAAAAATGTAGCACGTAAGGGAAGAGCTCGGGATTCCTGTCGAAATAAAACTCATTTTTGGTGTCATCATAGTCATCACAGAGCTCCAGTATCGACTCCTTTGAGTGGCAGCTCAGCAGTTTGCCCAGCCTGGTCTCGGGGAACCTTAATAACGTGTTGGATCTCATCTTTTTCTTAAAGCCTCCAACGTTGATGCTGATCTCATTGTCTTCAAAATTCGCTTCAGATAAAGCCCTCAGACTCTGCCCTGTCATAGTGAGCTCCTTCCAAAGGTGTGTAAGAGACGAAAACCTAGGATGGAATTGCAGGGGAAATCGGCACGATGAGCAAATCTACGGCACGCTCACCTATCGACGCTGCCTTTCTTTGTCCTTTCTTTCTCTCTTTCTCCCTTTCACTCTTTCCCGGGATCCCCCCTTTCCCCCCTTTTTTCCCCTTTCTTTCTTCCACCTCCCGCTAAAGACACTGCGAGCGGCTCCTTTGTTCCGGCTGCGGGCGCAGGTCCCTCTCTCCGCACCCTTCACCTGGGCTGCGGCTCTCGCTCCTACGAACCCGCCTGTCGCTCACGGCCCTTCGTGCGACCGCCTCCCTCCTTCCCGGCCCGGCCACACCGGGACCCTCCCCGGCTGCCGCCTCCCGGGGCCCCGCTCCCCGTCGCGCCCCAGGGCTCCGAGCCCGGGCACCCCCCCGCCCCCGCCCCGCTCTGCCCCGGGGCCGTGGCCTCCCCCAGCTGCGGGGAGGGAGCCGCCCCACCCCGCGCCTCTCCGCTCCGCGCACGCCCTACCTGTTCGCTCAGCGGCCGCGGCCCCCCGCCGGCGCGCCCTGCTGACCCCGGCCCCGGCCCGCCATCGCCGCCGCCCGCGGGGGGCCGCCAGGGCTCGCCTCGCTGCGGTGCCGGGGTGCGGGCGTCGGTGCCGGTACTGCCGCGGTGCCGGCGATGGTGCCGGGGATGGTGCCGGGGATGACGCCGGTGGGGGTGCCGGTGCGGGTGCCGGGGATGACGCCGGTGCCGGGGGTGCCGGTGCGGGCGCCGGGGGTGCCGGGGGTGCGGGTGCCGCTGTCAGGGCGGGCGGCCCGCGCGGTGCTGAAGGGACAGCGGCCGCGCTCAGCGGCGGGAGGCGGCGGCACGCGCTCTCGTCATGGCGACGACC
>JAOEGS010021209.1:25985-68251 GCA_025447755.1 Corythornis vintsioides | reverse complement strand
TCCCCCCTCAGTCTCCTCTTCTCCAGGCTAAAGAGCCCCAGCTCTCTCAGCCTCTCCTCAGCAGGGAGATGCTCCATGAGCAGTGCCAAGTGTGGTTGCATCCTCATGACTCACAGTTCAGGACAAACTCATTCAGTTTACTAGTGGAAAGAAATAACTGACTCCAAGCAACAGCCCCAGGTTGCTGTGGAATAGGAATGTAGCAGCTGCAGCACCTATTAGAAAAAGGAGAGTTTTTAAAGTCTGTTTTACCTCACAAATCCCAAACTGCTTCAATTTCTAGTACAAAGTGACTCTAATTTAGTTTATGCATCTCTAGTCCATGCTGTTGATGTATTTCCTGACACTGCCCTTGCCACATCCTACTCCACTGCTACTCCTTCTCTACAGAGGCCAGCAGAGCTCTCAAGAGCAGTGTGCTCTGGTCGGGGGGAATCTCACACACACACACACACACACACACACACACACTCAGGTACTTGTGCTATGGTAAATCCTGCAGCAGGACAGGATTTACTTGTACACATGGTGCATTCATCACAGGCAGCACTCTAAAATGCAGGACAAAAACACTGCAAAGAGGCACATGGCAAAAGAGAAAGTCCTAGTCAAAATTACATCTAAAATAAAAAGGCCTTGATAAATCACCTTGTTAGATTCTGATGGAGTCAGAAAAGACACATGCAAAACATTAACTCCTTTCCCTGTTAATCTTAGGCCACAGGAGTCATTTGGAACAGAGTAATTTGTGTTTTGTGAATCAGGAAGCTTCCCAGTAAAACTGTAAATGATTTTTTTTTGTTGTTTAATAACAGCAAATGGAGCATCACAGAAATACATAACCTTTATGTGTCTATTGTAAGGCAGACAAGGAAAACAGACATTTGCTCATTATTATTCCTCATGCTGCTTCTAATGAACAGATCTATGCTCTCACTTTTCATTGGCTTAATCAAGGATTCTCTATGATATGCAATTAATCTTTAATATGAAAGTGATTAGGGAGAAGACAGAAAATGCAGCTGAATATCCTGACCACTGAAAACCAGATTAAAGAATTATTCAAAATACATTTCCTTTATATTGCAATTTTACATTTGCAAATCTCCTGATACATGGAAGCTCAATGAAACAAGATTTTTTTTTTCTATATACCATGGAACAGATTCACAGTTTTCATTCAGAGGGGTATGTTGGTAGTTCTTCAGCAGTGAGCCCACATTGCAATTTTAACACTCCGAGGCAAAGCAGAAGCAAGCCAGACTTTACCACAGCTCACAGAAAGGTATTGAAAACACATACTGAGGTCATAGTAGTGGAAATGCACACACAGCAATCCTGTCCTGGTCACACATACAAAAAACAGATGCAAGTCTGGTTTACCCTGCCTCAGAAATCTTGACTGGGTAACAGGTCACTGAATACAAGCTTAAAAACATGGAAGGCCTAGATGGAGATGCTGCTCTTGACTGGGACACTGAACCAGCTAAGACTCTTCAGAAGGATGTATAAGCTTCACCACCACACACCCAGTTCAAGCTTGGGAGCCACTGATATGGCTTGGAAAGTCTTAAGGGGAAGGAGGCTGAAAGGTAACCAGGAAACCTACCAAAGCTGGGTTCTGTGGGATGTCAGCACAACATAAGCACCATGGAAGGGTGTTAAGCAAGAACAGCTGGATTTCCACATCAACCTTCTGAAGTGTTTTGATGTGACACCTCAGCTACAAAAAAACCCATAAAAATTAAAAAATTAGAAATCAATAGTGGTATTTTGGAAGCTCAGTAGTTTACCACAGCTATTATTTTTATGTAATTGGGTTTTTTCCAATCAAGACCTGAAGCACAGCACAGAGGCTGGTGCTACAACTAACACTGCTGTAGGAAGCCTTTCAGTATGGGTGATGTCTGCATGCATCTTTCTCCCACCAGAAACTTCAAAGGACTGAATTTTCAGAAGATAGAAGCTGCCCAAGAACTGGCCTCAGAGTACACTCAGGGAAACCAAGATCCTTGAGGAAAAAAACAATAAAAAAACACTAGTCACTTCTGAAAACACCAATAATCAGGTAAAATGGAAAGGCAGGCAATAAATCATGACCATTTCATTTACCACTGCTCCACACACCATCTCTACTGGGATCATCTCCAGACTAAGAAAAAGCAGTTCTGCAAGACACCCCCCACACCTTGCAGTCCTTTATTTTCCCTCACGTCTTCCCAGTACCATTATCTTGCAAGAAAAGTAACATTAAATGTTTCTGAGAACATCAGCCTCTCCGAGTTCCCTGACTCTGAGGTTTAGCAAAGCATCTCATGAGACACTGGGCACGTGTTTAAACCTTGTCCTGAGTGCAGACCAAAGGCTTTATTACACTGCTTATGACACCCAGCCAGCTCAGATGCCTGTTGTGCTTCATTCTGGTCCCACAGCCTCCTCCCGGGGACTGAGCAGGGAGCCAGGACCCAGCTTTTCACAACACCTAGAGGAGCTTAATGACCTCCTCAGCTTTGGTCTCTGTCAGATTCAATGGTGTCAAGTGCTGCGGGGTAGGAGAGAGACAGAGACAACCAGAACACGGGATTCTTCTCCTTAAGCCTCATTTCCTTCAGAAACCAGGCTAAAGAAGTATCTTGGGACAAAGGCTTGACAGCACATCACTTAGCTGCTCATGTGCAGGAATGCAGCCGGGTGGCAGAGTCATCGGGGAGGGGAGAAATTGGGGGGATATTCATGCTGTGCTTACCCTGGGGCAAAAGCTTTACCAGGACAACCTGCAAGAAGTCATTTTCTCACCCAGCCTCTTCCCATGTTTCCTCCCTTCCCCCTGTTTTTAGTTTGAGCCTGGCTCAGAGGCTGCTCCGACAGCCCAGCTGCTTTTGTTTGACACTGTAGTAAAGTTGTGGGGTTGTTTGTGCAGTGTGTTGCCATGGGAACTAATGTGTGCTGCCATGGAGATCATGGCAGATCCAGCCTCCCATCCTCACACTCAAAAAAAAGAAGCCAGGGAGGAGAAATTTCTCCTTGAAAAACCAAGTGTTTTGAAATCCTAGCAAATCTAACGAGCAGTGACAAAAACTGAGGTCACTATTAAGCCATCAGCATTGGTTAATAATTCACACAGTGCTTTGGGATGCCACTTCTTTCAGCAACGTTCCCAGAGCCAGAGTAGCTAAGGGCTTCAAAGTGATGAACACGTGTGAAAAAGCTAAGATGCTTTTTTAGACTATCTAGATATCAAAAAGCCTTCCCCAACAATTTTTCCAAGTCATTTTCAAGGAATACAGAAGGCAGTAAAACCACCTACTAACTGTAAAAGCTGCATAAAATACATATAGTTTAGTAAGATAAATGAATTAAACAATGATCCATGACATGCATACATGGGTGAATTAAGACCCTGATTAAAGAGACTAAAAAGCTGAAGTTCAATTCAAAAGAAAGTAAGTAAACCATCTAAGCACCTCTTTAAAGTGAATGGTAGATCCTGGAAATTTCATTTCCTCATAAAACTCTGATATTTCTCCTGCACTCTTTTAAGAAGCAGCTATAACTAAAAGTCACAAATAAATTCCTTAAAGGACTTATGAGGTATCTCAACCCCCCCAAATAGCCAAATGCTAAGACTCTATACTCTCTAACCAAAATCTGATAGGCACAAGCTCTGCCTTAGCCTATTCAAATTAATTTGAAGCAGTCTCTAATTGGTGTGCACAGCCTTCTTGCTTCAAAATTAAAGATACAGCTAAATCTCTGCCAGATCAGGGACAAAGTAAGTTCACTGGTTCATGAAACAACTCAAATCACTGATAATAAAAGCTCTGAATGAAGGAACATAAATGAATATTTAAAGACCATCATAGAGAGCAATCTCTTTCTGAATTAATGCTAAATCTTGTCAAATAAGATTTCTGCTATGTTTTATGCAAGATATATTGCATCTCCTAATCATATCAATGCTCCACACTTGATGGCTCTGCACTCACACCAAAAATCTGCAGCCTTTTATAACGTGCAACCACAAAGATTATTGTATTTTATAAATGAATTTGAGTGAAGATTAAGACTAGAGATTTATAACACTATTTTTCTGTGAAAGAAGTGGAAATAAACATTACAATCTGAAAAAATGTCTTATTCCTTAAGCTGATAGACTTAAAAAAAAGCTAAACTCTTAAAAAAAATCATTTATATAATGGAAAACTTAGCAGATCTATCAGTCTAAAGGCTTTGTCAGGGAAAGCCAGCACAGAGCCACACGTTTGAAACCCATCCCACTGCATCTCCACACAGGCTGCAGAGACCTTCCCCTGAAATCTTGAAAGATCTACACTGGGTTTTGTTGTATACAGAAAGTATTTCTTCTCCTTGGGTGCAATCTGAATAATACAGAATGTTTTCCAGGTCATAGTACCAAATATTTTTCTACCTGGTGACTGCCACACAGATCCCAGGAGCAGCTGACACTGTGCACCTGGACACTTGAGTCATTTTCTGGATCTTGCAATTGTCCCCAGGGAGGAAAAAAAGGATACCAAATTTTGTATTCCCTTGATGTTGGATTTGTACAATCTTGCCATTTAGACTTCAGGAGAGCTCAAGATTTACTAGATTCTTTCCCAGAACATGGAGATAAACCACCCAGAGCCTGCCCCAGAGACACTAGATGAAGCCTGTCCCAGGGACTAGTCCAGCCAAAGAGGAATATAAACCTGGACTATACTCCCTCTGGCACTCATCTACTCTGATGAGAAAACCCAAAAGCTCTTTGAGCAGACAAAGTCCAAAAAAGCCTCAAGAGATTGGGCCCAGGAAGCAGCAAGGAACAGATTCATCAAGAACAAATCACCTCCAAGCAATCGAGTTTCCTCTGCAGCCAAGGAACAGCTTTTTGTGGCTCAGGAAAAACTCCAGTAAATACTTTATATCCTGACTTGAAATAAGGTTTTCAGTCTCACCCAGCATTCTCTTCAGGTGTGGGAAACATGATCTAGCTTGGATCTGTTCCTGGGTGACTTGGTCTAGGTGATCCTGCTCAGGCAGGGGGGTTGGACTAGATGATCTTCTAGGTCCCTTCCAACCCCTAATATCTATGAATCTAGTGCAGTTAATGCAGGCTGGGTGGAAAGCTGTATCCAGCAGTTACCAGTGGTTCTGCATGAGCATGGAACTCAAACCTGGCTGAGTTCTGTGGGCTTGTCCTTCTCCATCTTCACCTGGGTGACAGGAAAGCATCATCTTTACACTTACATCTTCACATACACATCATCCAATACATACTGCTCAATATGTAGACCAAATGGAAGCAAGAAAGACCACAGATGGGAAGGACATGATTCAAATCCAATATTGCTGTGGCAAACTGGAAACAACAGGGAAGAAGTGCAAAGCTACACGTGCAGGAAGAAATAACTGCATAAATATAGGAAGGAGAATTTCTAGCTAGTTAAGAGTCCTCAAAGAGGATCCTTTGGAAAGAGGGGATGAGAATCTGCATGGGAGTCAGTCAAGCTATTGAGCACAAGCCAAACAAGCAGGCTGGAACAGATAAGCAGAACCAAGGTCCACATAACACATGGTTATCCTTCCACTCTGCTGAGCATCAACAAGCTTCAGCTGCAGTACCACAGCCTCACCCAGGCACTGCATTTGAAGAAAAAAAGATGAGCCAACTGGAGAAAAGTCCAGAGAAAAAACACAGAAGAGAGCAAAACTCAGGAAAGTTATACATATATATATAAATTGGGAGTGGTTAGCAAAAATGTGGCAAAACCAGAGGAGATGGAGTGGGAATAATTGTGTGATACCATTCAGCATTTAAGATGCTACTGCAAAGAAGAAAGAATCTTTGTGCCCAAATAGACAGGACTGAATACAGCCCAGCAAGTGTCAGTTTAGACCATATGAAAAACTTCCTAAAGACAAAGAGCAGCAGAGGTCCAGGCTGCACTGAGAGCCTGGGGCTTCTGCACCCTGGGCAGCCTCTGACAGCAGCTACACGAGCTCCTGGGGAGTGCTGCAGGTACCACTGCTCCTGCCTCTCCAGAGCCCTTCCAGCTCTGTATTTCTACACCCTCCTGCAACAAGCATTGCACAGAGTCATTTGTGCCCTAGAAAACTGACTCCCCAAGAATAAGGCTGGTAAGGAGACACCTCGAGGCATTACATTTGAAAACAGATGGCCAACAGAAGGGCACAATAGGATTGACCAAGAAAAAAAAACCAAAAAACTTATTTCTTGGAATCCTGTTGTAAACCCAGAGAAGATGAAGCAGATCTATAAAGTCACTGTTACTTTACAGTAGGAGACAGTGGGAGAGGTCTTGGGTCTGGAAGCAGAACTTTTCTTCCTCTTTCATGGCTTGGAAATTGTTAGCACTCCATTTTATCAAGTAGCTGCTTTAAATACCACTTCTAACTGACAGATACATAAATAAAAGCCAGGTAAAATGACTGCTTGTGATGAGAATCTGCTTTCTTGCAATTGAATAATCACACATGGTAACACAGGAACTGAATGTAGGGGTGATTTTTTTTCAGCTGGCATTTTCTATTATTTGCATATTTTCAGTAAGATTTGCAGGACTAGGACACAACGAGATATGACAGTTCCTCTCATTTCTTGTCACATTCTTCTATTTTCATCTGTAACAAAAGACAAATGGGGCAAAAGCAGTGACAGGAACCTTCCTCACTACACAGAGGGGAAGAACAACTGCACACAAGTCAGCCAGTGGTTTAATGCAAAAGAAATCATGGAAGCAGCATCACTCAAGGCAAAAGGAAGGGATGCTCCTGCCAACCATGACTCTGCTGAGTGAGGGAATGCCAGCAGAGCTGCCAGTGAGCAGGCTGAGACACCTCTGGGGATCTGCTCAGCCCTAGCACAGGGCTTACCAACATCACTCTAGACATTGGACCCATCCTTGCAGCCTTTATCTGATAAATGTAATTCCCTGGTTTGCTCAGGCATTTTGAGTCACATGTATTTCCAAAGCACTTCCCAGCTGAGTGAATGATCAAGTGTTCAGCTGCCACAGTCCCTCCCCCTCACTTCAAATGCTCTTTCCAGAGCTTCCCAATTCAATCCTCAGGTTCTGAATCAGGAAACACTCCTCACCTGGAGATGGAAGAGCAGAGCCCCAGTGCCAGGCTCAGAGCTTCACAAGCCCTGGTCACTGGGAGGGAAGCAGTGAGAGCAGTTTCCTCTTCATGCCTCACACAGACCTCAGGCAACGTGATCCCAAGAGAAGCTGCTTTTGCTGCTTCCTCAGCATCTGCCTTCACATCTAGGTCTCCAGTCCTCAGCTGACCCTCTGCCAGCCCAGTCACTGCCCTGGCACCTCTGAGGTCTGGGCAATGCCAAACTGTTTCTGGAGACATGCACCAAAAGTTAACCCCAATTCTTCAAAGCAACACAAAGCTGCTGAAATGGTGATGAGCTTTCCCACCCTGCTCGAGGCACAGCTTGACCTGAGGTCTGCAGGGCTGCTGAACAGCACTCTTCAGCTGCTGCCATGCAGCTGACAGCAGCTCCCTTTCAGCCACTGGAAGCTGGCAACAGTTGGTACCTCTGAGCTGCAGGTGACTCGGGGACAAAGCGTGAGGCACAAGCAGAGTCCCACACATGGCCCTGTGCTATGAGCAGCCCTGATCCCCAGCAATGCACACCATTTACACACTGGAGCTCCACTGAGTGTGAGATCACCTTAATCAGGTAATTAAACATCCCTTGAAGGCAGTCTTTTGAGCATTGGCTTGGTACACTGTGCAAGCTCTTACTGATGGGCAGACACCAACAGCTCTCTCCCTCATCTCTTGGCTTTTTGGCAGTGCACAGTGGGTCACTCTTAGTGCAATTTCATTTTCTTAATTAAATCTTCCCTGAGGAATCATCATAGGCTATTATTTCCCTTTGATTCTTTTATTTAATGTTTCAGAATAGAGACAGTCTCACCCTGCTTTCATGGGTTGGAGAGCTTCTCCTTTGATTAACCCTCAGAGGATGACAGGATTTTTCTTTTTAAGTGAGTAACATTCACATTTATTAAACAAACAGCATATAAAAGGCCATATAACAAGGCTTAAGAGGCTAAAAAAAAAGAGAATCATATCTAAGCTGGAAAAAAAAAAAAAGCAAACTAACAAACAGCAACCATCATTAAAAAGAAAAAGACTGTTTCTTGCTACCTCAAGCTTTACAGAGCAGAGTTTGTTTGCAACAAAGGGAGGAAGACCCTGGAATCTCACTGTGTTCTAGTGGGAGCAGCACTTCTGTGACTTTAATAAGAAAATAATGCTTTTCTTAATGTAAACAGTACTCAGCCATAGTGTGCAAGAAAACCAGCTTTTCTCTCCAGAGATACATGTCCAGCCAGACAGCATGTATGGAAAGTCAAATCATGGACTCTTAAGCTTCCCTAGCCCACAAGAGAAAGTCTCCAAACCAGAAACTGAGAATTCCTACACTGGCAGAGTCCAGCTCCTGCTTTTTTTTTTTTTTTCACAGAATCACAGAATGTTAGGGGTTGGAAGAGACATCCAAAGATCCCCTAGACCAACCCCTCTGCCAGAGCAAGATCACCTAGATCAGGTCACACAGGAACAGATCCAGGAGGGCTTTGGATGTCTCCAGAGAAGACTCCACAACATCCCTGAGAAGCCCATTTCAGGCTCTGGCACCCTCATGGTGAAGAAGCTTCTCATTTATGTGTCACTGAGCAGAGCCTGGCTCCATCCTCCTGCCACTTACCCTTAACATATTTATAAATGCTAATGAGGTCCCCCCTCAGCCTCCTCCCAGCTAGAGGGACTTCTCAGTGGTACTCAGGATCAGAGGCAATGAACAAGTACTAAAATACAGAAAACTCCCTTCAGCTCTAAGAAGAGCAACTTTTACAAAACACCACACACAACTTGTGAGCCTGAAAAATAGAGGTGCTATAGATAACAGAATGTTAGATATGATACAGCATGTCTGAGGGGGTTCACACCCCTGTTGGGAGAGCATTTAAGGTCTGGAGATCCATAAGCTGAAGATGGCTGAGCATTCCCAGCACAGCATTGACAAGGTTCTCTGAAACATTCCCATTTTCCCATGGACAGCAGGACACCTTAAAGGAGAAAGGAAAGAACTTTTCAAAATAGAATTGGTCTTCATATAGACTTGTCTCTATATAAAAATATGAAGCCCAGCAATACTGATGTTTGTCTTTTGCTGTGTCCACGGGCAGACAAAGAGTCTGACACCACCAAGTTTTGCCTGGACAACAGAGCACTTCAGGAACAGTTCCACCTCTGGCTGTGTGGATACCCAGAGCCATGGAACCAACAGCACAGCAGTGACACCCTCCAGACAATCATCCAGCACAAGAGATGCAGGGCCAGGGGAGGACCTGAAAGGGTATCTGTATGTGCAGATAGCAAACAAACCAAATCAGTGAGCTACACAGAATGAGAAAGTCTCAGGATATTAGTAAAAATAAATCAATCAACATCTTTATTTTTCTAAGCAGATGACAAAAGTGCTGTTCTTGCTGCAGAGCATAAACAGGGTTCTGCTCACTCACTGAACAAATGCCTTGCACTGACACCTGGTTTGACTTCCAAATGGGACATCTCTTTCTGTGATAAAGATGGCTTTCAAACAACTGCTGTAGAGACTTTGCTGCACTCCAGGACAGCCCAGCTGGGTGAAATCACAAGCCTTTTACATCCAAAAATAAGAAGGTCCCAACACCACTGAAAGCAGAAGGGCCTGAAGAGCAGCAGTGACACCCTAACACTGAGAGTGGCAGAGCCTGGCACAGGCTGCCCAGAGAGGCTGTGGAGTCTCTTCTGCAGACTTGCAAGACCCACCTGGATCTGTTCTGCCCTGGGTGCTCCTGCTCAGGCAGGGGGGTTGGACTCAATGATCTCCAGAGGTCCCTTCCAACCCCTGCCATTCTGTGATTCCTGCTTGGTTTGCACCAGCTTAGGTTGGAAGCCCAAGCATGGTACAGGCTTTCTGCTGAGAGAATAGACACCTTAGCCTCCAATAGCTAGAAAAAAGGTGTTGGTGGGGTGGAGAGAAGTAGAGATAGTGGGAGAGCAAAACAAATAAAATTTACTTGCAGCAGTGTCAGGAGAGAAAAAACCACCAAACAACAACAGGAGATCCTTGCTAAAATAACATTAGTATCTAAACTAGAAAAACTGAATTAAAAAGGGGAGCAGGGACTCCATCCAAGGTGATGTTGTCAAGATAAGCAACGTGTATGGGGGCAGGGAGGGATTCCCTCCCTGATGTGCTTCTGTTTCCAGGCTGCAAGCATTACAAAACTGCAAGCTGAAAGCTCTGTGTGGTCTCTGTCCCACATAAACACACCGTGACTCTTTCCACGGTTCTTTGAAGAGCTCAGAGGCCAAACACATCCCCAGTGCAAGAGCAGTGACTTGAATGAACTCAGCATAGCAATGAGATCAGCCCTGGGCTTCCATGCAGTAAACACAGCAGCACAGCACTGCAAGGGTATGTGCTGGAGACAGCAGAGTTCTGAAGAAGCTGCTGGATGGAGCAGAGGAGGCAAAGTCTCATTTTCTTCACTGTGGGAAATTGAAGCATTTTGAAGTTTTCCTCAGAGCTGAAGCATAACAACAAGCAGCAGCACCTTGCCACACCTCCATCTCTGATCTCTCCCAACTGGATTTGATCTCTAAACAAGGCTGCAGGGCTCCAAGTCCTCTGAACAGCTGCCAGCTGCAGTACAAACACATTCGTATAAGGAACATTTCCATTCTGTTTAAAACAGCACTTTTTTGACAGAAAATGGTTGCACTGACAATTTTCATGCAGCTCCACTACTCAATATTCCTCCCCTCCTCCCACACATGCATGCACCAGAGCTTCTTCAAGAAGAGAATTATGCTGCATGTTTGTAGCACATTGGATGGCTCCTGTCAGGTCACCTGTCTGCTGGAAGTGAAAGACACCAAGAAAGGAGTCATCAAAACAAAGGTGATTGGATGTCTGCACATAAATGACACCTCCATCCCTCCCAAAATATCTATACATATATATTTAAGCAGCTTGGTAGCCACAGGGCAGCTCACACAGCAACAAATGCAGCTCTTTACTTGAGCAGCCAGCTACTTGAAAAGGAACATCATCATTACACTGCCAAAGCACCCCCATCAACAGCTGGGGGAGCCCGTGTGACTTGGGGTGGGTCTCCAGCTTTCAGCAGCACTGCACACATCTCAGTAATATTTGTGTGTCTGGCTCTTCCAGGTGACTCAGCATTCCACAGGGCTGCCAAGGGCTGGTCTGAGCTCCTGCACCACACCTGGGGCTGCAGGGTGGTGCTGAGCCCTGCAGGACAGCACAGCAGGGATGCAAAGCACACGGCAAGAGGCAGGTATCTCATCCCTGAGTGGGCTAAGCCACTTTGCTCTCTGGTTTCACATGGGAATTCTTTTCCTCCAAAGCAATTACATACAAATGGTTCCTTATTAGACAGACCTGCTACCTCCAGCAGATGCAGTATTTGTCTGGTGATTTAAGCACAAAAAGGTTTTTACCCCCCTGCTTGCTTTAAAAATGCAGGTTGGGGGGTGGGTAAAGGGGGAACCCTGGAAGGTCTGAGAGGGAGAAGAATTTTTTGATTCATTTACAATAAACTACAATGTTTACTATGTTCCTCTGATAAGAAATCCTCCATTTACATGAAGTCACCTGAGACCTATATGGCTGCAGAGTTGCCTTCCTGCCTCACCACTGACCAGAGACCATAAGCACAGAGTCACAGCGAGCAGTGCTGGAGAGACAATGGTTTGGTTAACTGGTGGAGCTGGAAAGTTTCTTTCAGTAAACTCTTACCTATGTTCTCATTCTTAAACTCAAAGGTGAGCCCAACAGCTTTGAGCACTGATCCTAGGTCCTCTGACACTTGAAGAACTTGGTACCACATAACCTGTTACTTATCCAAGTTCTGACTGAATTATAGTGGTATCCCATCACATGGGAATCTTTACCTGTTATTCATCATCAGCTACCAGGGTTAGACTCAGAAAATGACTGCCATGAAAGTCATTTAGAAAATGACTGCATAAAATAAGCCAAATGAACATGCAGATTCCCAGACACATCACTGAGGCATGAGTAAGAACAGCAGAAGACTAAGATTGGAGAGGTATTTTGGGCCCAAGCTGAAGGGGACTTGCACAGAATTTAGGCACTGAAGTTGAAAGGAATACTCACTGCTACTAACCCTGCTTCAGCATAACAGGGACCTCATGTTCTGCTCCTGTGCATCCCAGAAACAGCAGTCTTGCCATCCCACTTGCTACTCTGCACATAAAACACGTGAACCAGCCCTTGGCAAAGGAACCCAGAAACTCACCCTGTACCCATTAAATCAGAGCTATGCTCCCTCTTGCTCTGGCTCAATGAATCTTCAGATCTGCTGTGTACAACATAATGGCTTTGGCCAGATGGGTGTAAATCACATCCCATACTCACACACTTCAGGAGCTCCCTGCCTGTTAGGGCACATTCCTGGAAAGCCACAAATCTGGGGCTGATCTAAATCAGGTGCAAGAGAAATAATAATGCCTCTTACTAGAGAGGACAGCTCCTCCCTCAGCAACAGCCCATCCCAACACACTGGCTTTGGAGAGCTGCTGAGGACCTGCCGAGCAGCTCTGCACACTGAGGGGGGCAGAGATGCAGGCAGCATTAACTGGAAAGAAAAGCCCTGGGGAGCACAGGGCAGGAACCCTACTGCTGGCTGCACATAAACCAGCTGCATGCAGCCAGTTCAGATTAATCTGTTACTCTTTTTGGTGCAGGGCTGCACAGAACAGGGCCATAGTGTCCTGGCTGTCAGCTGGTAAACTCTCAGCATGCCATGTAGACTCAGCAGCTTAGATCATTTGCCTAAGGCCTCTTAGCACTTTTCATTTCAGCATGTGGGTGTTCCCTCTGACAGTCCCACAGGGATTATTGGGATTAGCAAGACTGCATTTCTATCCCTTTTGGTGCAGGTAGCTAAAAGGAGATGAAGGGGGTTTTCCAGGGAGTTATTAGAAGGCTATCAAGTAGATTGATCTCATGTCCATCTCAGAGCTATTACAAGGAGGTCACAAATCAGCCACGTTATACGTGGTGATCCTTCCTGAGCTACCAGATAACATCAGTGGTAGATCAGTTCAGTCCCACTGCTCCTCAGACACACTACTCCACCTCCTCTGCTTGCTGGGAGTCCATCTCATGCAAACCAGCTCTTACACACCAGCCTTCCTAAGGTGCATTGTCTTTCTGAAGTCAGCAGGACTCCCCCAGCAAGTAACATCATGTGTGCACATGCAGAGCTGGCAGAATTAGGTTGGGAAAAATAGGTCAAAAGAAGCATATATTTAACTGGGAGTCCAAACCTCAGAATCTTATTCTAACAAAATTCATACACACATACACAAAAAATCCATGTTTGTTACCTATGAGAAAATCATCCTGATATGAATTAGGCAATCAAGGTATATTTCAGCAGCAGAGGTTCTTCCACAAACATTTCTATTCCCTCTCCAAGCAGAGGTTTAAACACAACCCCTCCCCCACAACCCTATGTCCATCTTTTTCAGTAATAAACCAGCTTCATCCTGTATGATCTTTGGGGAAACTGCTTCTTACTTCCAACTACACTCATCTCTCATATATATATATATATTTATACACTTAATTTTTAAGACCATGAGGGTGCAAGGTTCAGCTACTCGAGCAGGGAGAGAGGTTAAGATACTCCAGGAGGGAGCCTACCTGAGGTGCTGCCCCTACCTCCAAGCTTCAAACAGCCACCTCTGCAGGCAGGTCCTGGCAGATACACATGGAAACAGGGGCATGAGAGCATCTGCCCCTTTCTGGCAGTTCTGCAGCAGCCTCCCTGGGCCTGGGATGATCTCCCAAGCTAGGCCAGACAATACAGCTGACACCTAGAAGCTGTGGCTCCAACAAGCAACTTGAGCAGCTGATCCTTCAATCCAGTTTCTAGAAGACACTGTCTGCTTCCACTGTCCTCTGGGATGCACCTCCAGGCAAATCTCAGCAGCACAGTTAAGTTGAACAGAGAAGCACCCAGAACACTTTACCACACCTCTGTGACACTTCCTGCAGCTGATTGTTATTTTCCTCTCACACCCCAAACTTTTTCATCCCCCTCCCCTGCAGCAGTAAAATCTACCACCATGTAAACTGCCCAAAGCACTTTAAGACAAGCAAGTGCCCTCTGCACCTGCTCCACACACAGCTGAGTGCAAAAGACACTGATATTTAAGCATTCACTTACAACTAGGTGATACATGTTTTTAATTAGAAATGACCTAATTGCTCAAACACAGACACTAAGGTTTTAACCTACATCATGGGTACAGAGAATTAGTCTGAGCCATTAACCCTTGATTTAATTGCCAGAGACAGAAGACTGCATGGCCTAGGAACAGCTGTCTGGGTAGCAAAGTGCATTGGAAAGAACAACAGTATTTTGCAGTCACTCAGTTTTTGGGGAGAGGAGACTATCAAAGAGAATGCAAACTCATGCACAGAGCGCCTTTGAAACCCTGCTAAAAAGATGCTTTGAGAGTGATACTTCTGAGGGCCATAAAAAGCAATACAAAAATCAATTTTCAAGTAATGGTTCTCCCCCAGAAAGCAGTTTCTTGGTCAACAAAATCTGCCTTTAATCAGGTGGCAAATCTTACTTTAATGGGAGTTTTCCTCATATTAAAAGAAGAGTATTTTCCTTTTACACATTAAGCAAAATCCTTAAGGAACATTAAGATGCAGAAGCCAAAAAGAAGGTAAATCAGGTAACTTAACTCTCACAAGCCACCATAGTGATGGGTCTTGAAAGAGATTCTTCCACAGGACTAGGTGCTTCTATGTTGGAATCCTTCCCTAGCCTTAGAAGAGGAGGAAGAAAACAGTGTGGCTCATTAGCCCTTAATACCTGGTCTGGGTAGTAACCCCTGTGGTTGTTTCTGCTTCAGCCTGTTGCTAGAATAATGAGAAAGAAATGTCACTGCTTCACCCTGGCTCTGCAAGCAGCCAGCTTCCCTGGATGCTCAGCTCTGTAAAACAGTCTTAAAATAATAAATTATCAAAAAAAAAAAATGATCACAAGAGGCCAGACAGCACTACCCTTTGTCAAACAAAGTTCCCAGTAGCTCCAGGAGAAGCTTTATTCATTTTTAGCCCAAAGAGTTTGACTGAAGAATGCTTTATCTAGCATCAGGTCTCTGCCATGACTCACAGTAGGCACGTCGTGGTTCTGAATCATGGTTCTAACCTCACCCCAACTACCCTTTGAGAGCGTGGGGCCAGCAAATCAAACAACTTCAAAGTCCATGGAAAGATCTCTTCTCATCTCTCCACACAGGCTGTCCAGGTAGCTGGTGGCTAATGGGCCTGTCATGAATGTGGAACCACATTGTCTTGGAAGCCAGTGTTGGGACTCCAAGGCTGAACATCTCCTCTGCTTTCCTCCCTGCCCATGTTTAACACAGAATGAAACTTTGCTACTTAAGATGCTGCTTCAGAGTCAATCTGATGCTGTTGCATTTGTCTTTTTCAGGCAACCATGAAGCTGCACACGAAAAGTACCACGGCAAACAACAAGTATAAATATTTTTAGAATGAAAATCCTAAAGCCTGGTTTGTTTGGGTTTTGTTGGTGTTGTTTTGGAGTGGGTTTTTTTTTTGTTCTGTTTGGTTGGTTGTTGCTGTTTGGAGGTTTTGATACATCATTAAAGACACTTGACAACCCAACGCTTGATGGATGCTCTGCATTAGAATATAAACTCTAAGTTTCCATTTTCCTGAGGCTGCATTAAGATGTAGGCATGAGACTATCTCCTCCTTGAACACCACCATCAGTCTTCACAGGGTCCAGATTTCAAAGGAGAGCACCTAAATGCTCAAGGACCATCTTGGGCCATGAGATAATCCCATCTGCAAGATTGCAGGATGCCATCCTAAACTTTAGAGAGACAGGGATGAAAGCTCTTGGCCAGCACCAGAACAGCAGCATGCTCCTCACATCTCTAGAACAAGAGGGCTGCTCAACCACACATTTCAGGACCTGACAAACCTGATCTGGTAATTGAAGATGCATATGGCACACATTTTCCTATGGTATGGAAAAATTAATTATACCACATGACAGACCTCAGCCCTGGTGTTCAAAAGCTCATTAGCAAAACTACTTTAAAAGGTGCTAATAGAAACAAATGCCTTTAACAACACAGATGACTTCTACTATGGGAGATGGATGACAAATCACTCTGTCAGTCATCTTTAAATTCCATATTGACTACAGAGAAGCAATTACCCATTTATTTTTAGAGCATGTTCCACTTTAAACGTAAGTGATTCAGTCCAAGAGAAATTCTCTACTCCATCACTGTTTCATGGGTTAAGAACTCAAATTTAAATAGATTTTTATTCTGGGACAAACACTTGCCTTTTTTTTCCCTTTCCTTTTGCCTCATCAGTTGGGAATTTTAATTCAGGCTTCAAACCAAACAAGTGTTGGTGTTCTACGAGCATCTGCAGAGAAATGTAAAAATATCTGGAAAGTGTGAAGGAGGGAGCCTGTTTTGCTAGATGCATAGAAGGAAACCTCAGCAAAGGTCTCAGAGCAGCCTTGCTGGCTGCTGTGCACATGCTCTCTCCCACAGTCCTCCTGCTCTGCAGCAAGGGAACCTGCCTGCCCTGCTGCCTCCTGGCAGAACTCTGCTGTACAGTGGAGCAGCACCCACAGGGAGTAGGATGCTCATCCTTTACTCAGCTCTTTCTAACAAGAGCACCAGGCTTTCCCCACTTAGCAGGTTTAAGAGCTTGACATATCTCACCCTGCAGCCCCCAAGCCATCACAAGGATTATCTGCACTATAGGCAATGTTCTAGACAAAAGGATGAGGGGCTGGGATGAAGCTCAGGTTGATCCTAACTCATGGGAAAGGAAGGCCAGCTGATGAACTGGGGAAGGACAGTGAGGAACAGTTGAGGTTTCTGTTGCTTCTGCCACTGGATGGAGAGGACAAACTAGGTGCAACAGGTACTGCTGCAGGGGAACCCCACTTCAAGGTCCACTGCTGACCTGCTTCAACCCAGCTCCTCCCTCCTTCCCAAGCAAAAGCAGGCTGTGGGGATGCAGCAGCCTCTTTCCCCAGCAGTCTGTTGCCCATGACAGCAGCCTATTTGGCCTGTAGCTTAGACCAGTCTTACTGGTCTGTATTCTGGTGAATCCATAAACACCTGAGATGAGGACATCATCTTGTCAAGGGACAGTCCCAGCACCACCCAAAGCACCTGAACCTCTGATTTCAGAGCTGACAATGGGATGCTGTAGCCATGGCATAGCTGATCAAAAAAGTCCAAGACTGACTCACAAGCCCATAATACATAACACAGCCATCCAGCCACCATTCATTAGTTAGAACTAACATGACCCTGGGCTCCCTACATCAAAGAACCTTGCCATTTCTTCTTAATTAATCCTGAGAATCTTGCTGGCCTCAAATCTCAGCTGGCATTTCAGCCTGTGTTGCACTACTGGCTGTACTTCTGTTTTTCCCCATGTTGCATGCCCCCCACCCTCCTGAGATTATCAGTAGAAGCTAAAGCATTGCTGTGGTTTAGGACAAATGCAGAACTACCCAAGATCTAGCCTGGTTTAGACTTGAGTATCATTAACATTTCTGATGTCTAAGGTCCATAGAAATGGATTTCTAAGGAATCAAGCCAAACCCCTGCAGTGTTTCCCACTCAGCCATTGCAGAATCACAACAGCACATGAAATGCTCCCAGAGAAATGAGTAAAAAAAATAAAAAAAAAGCCTTAAAACAGAAGCAAAACTGACTCATCTCCTTATTGCCAAACCGAGAAAGCTGCTGAGCACAAACAAACAACAGACATCCTGAAGACAAGGGGGCGTCAGATTCCTTCCCATGCTGAGGCAGATACACAAACTGGGATGAGCAGGAACATCTCCAGCTGCTCCCCAGCTGCCCCAAAGCCATCTCCAATCTACAGCCACATCCCCTGCAGCACAGGTGCCACTGGAGGCCAGGGAGCAGCTGAGGTGCTGGTTACTCCCAGTACACTGATGGTCCCTGCAGCTGGAAAGCTGTGTCAGCTGCAGGATGATCCCCTCATGGAAGACACATGTATGGCACTGGTTTGGGTTGGGCTCTCCAAGGTGTGCTGTGGCTTAGACTGGCAAGCATCTCTTCTAGAGAGGAGGGGGAGTGAGACAGAGCAACTGGATAAGGCTCTGGATCTCCTCCCTGTCTACAAGGGCTTGCAACAATCTGCATGATGAAGCCAGACCTTGTGGGTACACCTAAGTCTGGGGGAATCCAGCTACACAACATTTAGGACAAGAGAGATGTTAAAAAAAAATAAAAATTAAAAATCACTGCAAAGCCAAGCTGTATTCCCCAAAGTCCATCACCACAAACTAAGATACTCTGGAGTGATTGCCTTTTTTTAACTTACTAAAAGCCCTTCTGTCTGAACTTTGCAAGATGTTTAACTGGTGGGGGAATGGGGAGGGGGTCTTGTGGGATTTATTTTTTTAAAGCAACTTTCAGAGCTGAAACCACAGGGGCCACCTTAGTGCTCACATCCAGAAGACTGAATTCTAACAACTTTAAAAAAAAAACCAAAAAAAAACAGCTAACCCAACCCATTTATCAGAACAGCTGCTGGCCCCAAACCAACTACTCAACACCACCATTCTTGCAACTTGAATCCCCCCACACTATTCCACAACCGCATCTTCAATATTAAAAGCAACATCTTAAATATTTCAAACAGCAGAAGCTGAACTCCACTTGTGCTATTTACTTGAGTATTTTCAGTCTTTGTAAGACCACCATTCAGAAGGAGACAAGGAGAAGGATTTAGTACTAGCCCTGAATGAACACTACTTGGCGTTAGACACAGCACGTGCAAAGCTCCATGAAGCCTCACAGGGATTCTCTCATGCTCACAAAGACTCAGTGCCACATTCGTGAAACAAAGCCACAGAGAAATGCACTTTAGTTAGAAATCTTCACCAGTTATTTATTGGAACACAATAAACACCACGCTGCTTTTTAGGATGCGTTTGCAGTACTGAGTGTACGGGGTTTGAAGCCATCCTTTGGGATCTCCTGAGCACATAGACACAGTTGGCTTTCCAATAAATCACTGCCACACTCGCATATTGAGAGCTCCTGAGCAAGTCGCCGAGTGCATCAGCTCATGCTCTGCCTTCAAACAAATAAGCTGATGAGAAAGAGCTGATTGATACTAAAAGGTTAGGAGTCCAAAGCTCAGGTCACGTTAAGTCAGCAACACATTAGCATGTGAGTGATACCACACGTTACCCAGCACCAGCTCCCACTCTCCACTCGCACCGGGGCTCCTCACAAGCTCTTGGCCATCTGAGCAGCGAGCCTTTGTGCTGAGCCAATTCCCCACTCCCCGTCCTGAAGCAAACAAATCAAGAGGCAGCACATCCTCCTGAAGAGCAGGTATCACCCCTCACACTGGACTGAGACTGCACTGACAGATGAGTGCTGTGTGCTCTGCTTCTCACAGCTACTTCTGGCTCCAGCATGAAAATCAACATTGCACCTGTGTTGTGCAAACAGGCTGGAGCTCCAGAGCCTGACAGAGGCAAGAGGAGCAGCCAGGAGACACCCCACACTCCACTCCATGGAACACATGCACTACACAGAGAAGTGATAATCCCTTCTTAGTGGAAAATCCAAATTTCAGAAATGAATCCCCGAGCTAAAATGAATTACTGTAATAACTGCAATCCTCAGATGAGCACTAATCAGAAGGGTACAGCTGACCACCTGCTATGTGGCACCACTGGCACAGCAGCACCCTGACCCTAACTGCTGCTGTGCTCACACAGGCTGAGGTGCCCCACAAAAGCAGCTGGTAATAGGTGGACAGGAGCAGAGGCTGAGGCTGGCTGACTCTTGTACAGCCTCACTGAGCACTTCTGCTGAGTGCAGCATGGAGAGAGAGAAAAAAAAAAAAAAAAAGCATTACTGCAGCTCCAAACAGCAGGATGCAAAAATCTAAACCCAGGCCAAGTAATTTCTTCTGCAACTAGAGAGAAACACACGGGAAACGATGCCAGAGACAGCCAAATGGATCGTATGTGCCTGTGTCAGTACAAACCTATTATCTCTGCAGGCTGCAAAAGAAGAAAAGCAGCGTTTGACAATGCTACAGGCTGGGTCAGTGTTCTTCACGTACTTACAGCAAGTTATTTTAATTGCTAACGAAAAAAAAATGCAGTTACATAATAACACAAGGTAACAACCAAAACACGAAGTCACAAGATTAGCTCCCAGCAACAGAGCAGTGGGTTAAGTAAATAAATAAATAAAAGGCAGTTTGTGCTTTACATTTTGCTGCATTGTCACAGAGCCAAGAAGCAAATCTGGGGGTTGCTTCTTCTCCAGGGAGGGGACGATGGAGAGCGGGACTCTTCACCACCTCTTGCCTGCAGTCCCAGCCCAATGATGTCAATCTCCGCGGCACATCGCTGCTCACCATCCCACACTGTTTGATCGCTAGTGAAATTCACCAGGCAGGCCGACGGGCTACAGCCTGTGTAACCTACCAGGGCCCGCAGGCTCCTCGGGGAGCAGCCCCCGGCCACCCCCCAGCCGCCGAAGGGGGTCCCGAGCCGCGCACCCTGCCCGGCTCCCCGGCACAAAGGCGGGCGCGGATGACAGCGCATCCCCGCCACCCGCCAGCGCAGCTCGCCGCCCGGGCTGGGGCTGCCGGCCCCGGGAAGGGCCTTCCCCGGCAGCGAGGCCGCCGACAGCCCCATCCCGCCGCGCACTTCTCCGCCGAGAGGCGACGGCAACACCGGCAGCACCCGCCCCGCCTCCCCCACCCCACCTGGCAGCGGCAGCCTCTCGTACCTGGACAATGCCGGCCTGGGCACAGCTCATGCTCCCCCGGCGAGGGCGGCTCTCACATCCCACACGTGCGGCTCAGGACTCGCCGCCTGTCAAGCCGACAGCGAGGGCGGGCGGAGCGGGTGCCGGCGCGTCAGCCCCCGCCGAGCCGCACCATAGTCCAGCGCCGGCTGCTACGCCCGCAACGCCGCCGCGCTCCCTCCTCCTCCGCCCCGCCAGCCTCCTCCCACCTCGCCGCCTGTCGCCGGGTACCGGCCGCCTGGAGCCACCCACACGCCGCGGCGGGCTCCCGGCGGCACCGCCCGGCACAGCCTAGCCCGGCCCGGCCCGCCCCTCAGCACCGCCTCTCGCCCGCCGCTGCCCGGGCTCGGGGAGGTGAGCGGCGGCCGCCTGCAGCCCGGGGAACCGCCCGGTGCGGGCCGGGCCCCCCGCAGCCCTCACCGCGCTCCTGACCGGCGGGTGTGGGCTGAAGGGAGACGCTGCCCGGTCGGGGACCGTCCGCTCCACGTCCCGCAGCACCCGCGGTTCTCAGGCGGTGTCGCTGGGACACACGGTAGAGCCCCGCTCCGCGGAGGGTGCTCCAACCCGCCCCGCTGCACGCAGGCAGAGGCAGAATAAAAAAAAAAAACAACCTTTTCCTTTTTGCCCCTTCAGCTCAGACCTGCAGCCCTGCAACCGGCTCGGCACCAGTCTCCGGGGTGATCGTTAAGAAGCGTTTTCCCCACACGCTGAGACGGCAGCCCCGGGAGAAGGGCTGGTCCAGCAGCAGCGCTCCCTCCCCCGGGAGCGCATCCCCTTAGCTCCAGCCGCGCTGCGCCTTCTCTCTGCTGCTCGGGGCTTTGTGAACGCACCCCTGGCCACAGCAAGCCGCGGGAAGGCAGCTGGGAAGACAGAGTTTCCAAATACAGCTCAGGGGCTAGGCGGAGATGCTCTATGCTTTTTTCTCCCACAGGTCTTATTTGTCCTATCCTCGGGCAAATCTCACCAAAAATAGACCAGGAGAGCTGCTGGGGCTGCAGGGAGCAGCAGCTTCCACCAGCAATATGCTGGCTCTGCACCCGCCTGTCAGAAGGGCTGAAGAGCAGCTCTTCCTATCAGCTGGAAGAGGGAAAACACAGAGCAACCCTCCAGAGCTCTTCAACTCATTTTTCTATAGAAGGTTTTCAGATAGCAGCATTTTTCAAACCATCCTGATATTTTCTGTCAACGCTACTAAAACATGTAACTTTTCCAAGACTCCTCTGTATCTGAAGTTGTGTCCTGAAGCCAAGATATGTTGATATACACAAACATGCCCACTAACATGTCAAAATTGAGCTAAGCTTGTTTCTAAAAATAATCTTTGCCTCCTCCACTGATAGAAGCTAAAGATTTACTGAGCATGGTATTACTGCAAAAAAAAAAAAAAACAACACAATTTATTCTCATTTTCTAATCAACACTGAAATATTTTCAGAGACATTGTGGCCTCTAGTTCCAACTTATATCATCCCATTTCCTTTCTTATAGACAGAGAGGAAAAATTAGAACCTAGCATCAGCAGAAGCCTCACAAGTAAAAAACAAATTGAATTTGGGAAGGAGAATGGCTTAGTATTTTATTACCTTACTGAAAGTAATACATCTACGATCAGAATTACTGCCACATGAGACCCGTGAGCAGGTTAGGGTGGGTAATAAAGAGAAACCCATCACAAAGCCACAGCAGCTCTTCCCCAGGAGCAAGGATACCAAGAGGAATAAAGGCCGTGAAGGACACACAAGCAAATTCAGGGGCATCTCAGAACACATCTGTGTGCAGAGATGCTCTGCTGGAGGCATGTGGGCAAGTCAGTTGATGTTTGGGCAAGCACACTGCCTCTCCTCACCCAGGGCAGCCCTGCACTGAGCACAAACTGCAGTAAGCCCATGCTCAAATACCTACAGGAGGCCTCCAGCCAGATGTTTGCCTCCTTGTTTTCATGCTCTGTCAGCACTTACACTGAAACAGGTCACATGGGTGCTTTGAAAGGCTAAATAATATGGAATAAAGATGAGGGAGGAAGAGGAGGGATGAGAAGGTGAAGTAGTTTGCCCAAAGCTCACACAGCAAGTTGCTGGAAAAGAGCAGAGAACTGGCCCAAGTCTCTTCACTCTTGGTTCATTAACCCCTCAGAGCTTTTCCCCAACTCCAGTTTGTGTGGGTTACTGGTGTAATTCTACATCACATATTATTAGGCATGCATCTCAGCTTCAAAAGTGGACAAGTACATTGATTCTATCAAAGACATGAAGTTACCTAAACCAGGAAATTTAGTAAGAGCATATGCTCTAAAAAAAAAAAAAAAACAAACCATCTAAATACAGCAACTCACACTCCAAGCTTGGTTTTGAGTTGTAGAGGCAGTTTGACATTAAGGATGTGCAAGGGGGAGCCCAAACCCCCAGCAGCACATTTCAGGATTATAAGACTTGAAGCACAAGGTCTTACCATGCTCTGTGGACCTGGGGAGAACCACTCTCTAAAGAGAACTGGTGATGTGCTTTCCTCTTCAGCAGTTCCCTTTCAGACTGAAAAGAGCATCCTCAATCTCCTACAGGAAAAAGAAGTTGAAAATTGTCCCCTGTTGGAATTTGATTAAAACCAGGGAGATCAAAATCAAGATCAAGAGGCAAGCTGCATACCCACCTCCTGGAGATACTCAAACATTGAGAAGATGAATGTGGCAAGAGATTCAGAAAGTGAACCAGGCTTTGAAGAGCACATTTTGCCCTCTTGTGCCACAACAAGAAATTCTACACATTAGAAATAAGATGAATTCCACTGTAACTTTGCATTTCACTGAAAAGGAGTAGAGTTGCATAAGCAGCTTTAAAATTAGACTGAGTTTTGACAGTTCAGATGCTTATCTATATTATAAACAAACCTCTGAATTTTACATGCTTGTCTATTATACACTCCCCAGCCTCCCACAGCCTCAGCACAGCAGCAGGTTTTGCTGTCCCACAGGCCTGTCAACAGCTTCTGGTGTCTTTTCAGCCAGCAGCTCAGGCATACTCATGCCTCAGGACAGGTCTACAGACAGCATAAGATGAACATGATTTGGGCAGTTGGTGAGAAAATGCAGGGCTGTTTTGCAGAGTTTTGGCAGCCAGGTAATAGTCCTGTAAAATCAAGAAATGGAAGCAAGAAAAATTTGACTTTGGGAGGGTGGAAAAAGCAAGAAGCAGCAACTGTCTCCCTAACATATTTCTGAGGGACACAGACCTACACTCTTCAGTTGGTGTAGGACAGATTCCATTGCATTTCCAAAAGCTGTCATTCTGGGGGCTCATCCATGCCTGTTACAGACCAGAGGACCACCAGCTTCTATTCTTAACAGTTCATTGTTTTTTAAAAGTGCTTTGATTAAATAAGTGAAAAAAATGGGAAACTTTAATTATTCTTTCCAGATAGCATACCTGACATTTGTTAAGAGAAATGTCGTGCTTCTCATGCTACAGCCAATAAAATCCCACTGATGTCCTTCTCCCTACAAGAATCTGGAGTCCTACCATCACCCAGATCAGCTAAGGCTCTCACAGGGTTTACTCATCTTGCATTTTTAAGTGGGGCAAATAGAGCAAACTTCCCTCAAAAGCACTGTTCTGAAAGAAGAAATGCTCTGCCTCTAAATACTTTAAGCACTCCCACCTTGAAGCTGGCTAAAACCTGGGAGAAACCTCAAGCTGCTTAAGCTTATTTAGGGATTGGACTAGATGACCTTTAAAGGTCCCTTCCAAACCAAAACATGACATGGTTCTGTGACTATGATTCTTCATTACTCTTTCAATCTGTCAAACACAGACTTCAACTGTCAAACACTGGCCCTGAGCAGCCTTTGTGCAAGTGCAGCCCAGCTGACTGATACAGAAATCCAGCAGCCTGGCAGAAGACACTGGGTTGTGAGGGCTATTTAACAGTTCTAATCTACATTTGGGCATGCATTGTTTATGCTGGAGCAATTGGACACAAGCTGGCTTAGACACTATAGCCTTCCTTCCTGGCAGCCCAGATCTCAACCTCTGAGGGGACCATGGCAGCCTAGAAGATGACCAAGGGTTATAGTTGCTGGGAAATGACACAAGACAGAGGTTTCTGCCCTAGCAGGACTGTTACCTCTGTAGCTACCAACCCTGTTCCTTGCAGGAGCAGGCATCATGCTATGCAACATCCTGAACTCCATCCCTATTTTATCCTGGGTGTAGAAAGGAAATTCTTTCCAAAGGTATTGAATTACTGGAGCATTTACCCAACTTGATCAAAAGAATTCCAGCTCTTCAACTGCAATTATTTGCATGGCCTAATTTTTGCCATTTCACCTAATTGTTTTACACTGGCTTAATTTATCCCTGTTAAGTTCATTTTCTTCTACTCTGCTTCTCTTTTTGGAGCAAATGCCAACCAGGTTCAAAGTGGAAGGAGGTTAAATATTAGCATCCCTGGCAGAAGATACACACATTGATTATGAAACATTATTCTACACAGGCAAACATACTGCATATTTTTTCTTTCATAAACCCTACAATAATCCTACTGAGCTAGCAACTACTATTACAACTAAGACTCTACTGAAAGAAAAAAATAATTCATAAATCATGTTAAATGACTCAAAGGTTGAGCTTATATTCCAGCAAGTTGATCTGACAGCAATGAAATTTAGATCAGTGTCTCTCTAACTTCTTTAATATGTCCAATCCACATGACAGCTTTTTCTCCCATGCCAGGAAAGCAGGGGTGGAAACACACATCAAGGTCTCTTCTCTACCTGACTCTCACAAACCTTGTAAGAGCTTGTTATATTTGATACTCTCCCATCCAACATGCAAGAGAAGTCTCAGCCAAAGATGACATGGATTGTCTGCAGCCAGTCACTCAAAGTAATTATACAAGTCTCATATTGATAGGAATCCACACTAGAAAAGAGGAATAGGTGTCTTATTGTCTACAGAAATATCAGGGGTCTGCAGCAGAACAACAATCAAGCCAGGAGAGAACTGGATGTCTCTGGAGAGTCACAGCACCAGACTGATTTGGCTTAATTAACATACACAGTGTTTTAATCTCAACTGGAAACCTCCTCTGAAGAAGGAAAATGAGAAGAATCTCTCCTTACAGGAACAGATTTTGAAGATATTCCAACAGGAATAGTTCTGCTAAAGACTGGCCAGCTTCACTGTTCATAGATTCATAGATATTAGGAGTTGGAAGGGACCAGCCAGGGATGTGCTTGGACACCTGCTTTAAATTGTGCTAGAGCACAAGCAGAGAGAAGTTTCTCTTCTCTGAGTTGATATTCAAAAGGAACAAAGGGATCTCTACTGAAAGAGTTTCTTTTTGGGTTTGCTCTGCACCTGATTCCTGAGCTGGTGGTCTCACCTCTTCCTGACAAAGCTTTCTCCTGGGCCACTGCTTTGATAGGTTGATTTTCTAGCAGCTGAACTGGAGTCTGAGCAACACCTCCCAATGGTTTATTGAGGACAGAGTTGAAATCATTTGGACAGGAACAGAGTATAAAAAACCAACCAAGCTTCCCCTTTATGAGGCAATTCAGCCTGTTGGATCAGTTCAGACTTCTCATCAGATCTCTTGCAGAGTGAACTGGAAGAGGATCAAGCCCAAGACAAGTATTCCTCTTACCTTGTGACAGCACCTTAAGCACTGTGTACTCAGTAGGGTGGTGAAGAAGAGATTGTTGCTGCCTGCGCCTGGAAATTGTATTAATTATTTTAAGATGCCAAATGTTCAGTTATTCTGGCCTCCCTCTCAAAGGTTTCCAGACAAATAATTAGTAATTTACACTTTTCTCAATGCTAGCCCACCACTGAGTAGCAGGCCTGTTTTATCTAGGCTGGAGGGAATAGAGGAGCTCATCATCCACACTCATTTGGCTGATAAACAATTCAATAGTAACAGAGGGCTGAATTAACAGATGAAGGCAGATGGGTTTAGGGAATAGGGAGGGACTGAGAGAGAGGTTATGTTGAGAGAGCAGAAGGATTGGAAAATGATCAACCAGAAATGGGCCAGCATGTTCAGCCATATGTCTCTTCTAAACATTTTTTTTCCTCTTGTTGTTTGATTGTCAGTGCTTTGTAACTACATTTTGTTCTGAGATTCAGGGGTGGGGTTTTTTTTTTTACAGGCAATGCTTTCCAAGAGTCCAAAAACACCACCCCACTCTCTCCATTTTGTGATGTGAAGATCTTTGATGTTTTTACGGATATGTATAATCACAGTAATCAATAGTTATAGCAAGCACAGATCCACAGCCACTCCCAGTAGTTCTACAACATCATATCCACCTCCCCATGCAAATCCTAGGGAGGTAAGTCTGCTATGGGTTCAGTTGCCACTGCTCTTCCCTCATCTGTCAACTACCCTACTAAGAGAAAAAAAAACCAGAGTGGATATGCACTTCAGTAGCATATCCATCCCAACTGCAGCCAAAGACTCTACCATGAAGTGCTTTAGTCACTCAGGACAGATGTCCCAAGTTTCCATGCAGCCCTCTGCAACATTTCTGACAGCTTTTGATTGATATCACCCACACCAGGTTTATTTCAGAGGCAAATAAAACACCAGCTTGAATTCCCACCCCAAAGACATGATTACAACAGCTCTTGGGAAGGAAAACTAACACACCAGCTTGCACTTTGGCATCTACTCAGTTTGCAGAACACCTTTTACTGCCTTTAAATGCTCACAGTTTCTGATCTCCAGTTACAACCACCACATGCATGTACAAGGAGAACCTGCTGCAAGAGAAGTCCCTGAAGTCTTCAAGCATAGCTCCCTATTTTATAAGTTGCATGAATGACAGCAGGGATGTTCATCAGCCTCAGCCAGCATTTCAGCTCTTTTAAAGGTCAGCCTGAAAAGAATCACAAGCAGTGTTTCAATGCTGAGAAGTACAAGAAATACAACCAATTCCTTTGCTTTTGGCATTGTCTTGAAAAAAACACATTTAAAGTTACCATTTAGCTGCCTTAGTAAAAGCTAATGACTAGGAAACATAGCAAACATATCCATACATAAACTAAACTTGTATGTTACCTACCACTGAAAAATACATCAAAGGAGATGCTGGGTCTCCTGTAGACATGTACACAAGTGCAGTACAAATCCTGTTTTTTCATTAATACCTGTGAAGCAGCAGCAGAATTTAAGCCTTGGCAGTTCTGTGCAACTTCAGTTACACCTGGGATTTCCTTCTGTATTTCACTGGGCATCTTTAATCCTACCTGTTCTCTGAATCACAGCACTAAGAAAGTCCACATTCATGACTCCACTTTATATCCAAGGTAAACTGAAGGGAAATCTCTACATACAGCCCAGCATCAGAAAGCCAGCAAGGGTGCAATTCTGGCTCCCACAGTACCAGCAGAGACTGTTCTCTATGGGGAACTCAGCAAATGAGCTGTTAATAATGCACCAGCCTTGCAATTCAGCTGTTTTGTCTCTGCAAAGCTAACAGGAATAAAGAGCAATAAAACCTGTTTTGACACTGTTAGATGTGACTGGCTCCACGCTGTTCTGTTGAGTAAGTAGGAGTTGCACATGTTACATCCTAGAGCTGAAGCATACACACAGTTTGAAACAAAAGACAATTATGAACAAATGACATGCAGCAGCAGCTGAAGTCCCCCGAGAGCCATGTGTACAGAGCAAGTAGCTGGGATTGATTTCTGAGCCCTGTGAGGCAGTGTGAGTGGTGCACCAGTTGTAAAGGGTCTGTCCCAGGTTCTCCTGTGCCTGGATTTCCTCTCTCCTTGCATGAAGAGACCCATGCTGCAGTCACATCTCACTTTTGTGCAACACCATTGCATTGCACTGTTGCCTTCTGAAAGCAAGACTTGTGTTTTTCTGCTAACATAGGAGCTTTTAGAGCAGGGAGAAGTGTAAGTGCCAGGAGCAGGGTGTGAATCCAAGGTAAAGGAGCATCTGGGGGGAGAAGTGATCCAGAAGTGACATTATTATTGACACATGAGCAGGAAGAATGTGAGATAGTCAAGCTTCCAGTGTTTAGTCTGAGTTTTTTTGCCTTTGATGCCCTCTAATCTTAAAAGCATTTTAAGCTGCAGCTGAAATAAGCATCACTCCTACAGGGCTAAATTCAAATATCACACTGCTTTATATCCAGCTCATTAATGAGACCAGAATCCATCCTTCATTATTATGAAAAAGTTTCACTCTTGAAGTTCAACATTACCTAGTTTGAGATGCACAGAGTATCACTCACACACACACACACATACAGACTGTTCCTCCACAAGCACCCACTCTAGTGCTCTGCCACATCCCAGCCCATTAGTCACCTCTGCTTTTGAGAGGTCTCCTCTGTACTTTGGAGCAGGGCTAAGGAAGGAGCTGCACAGAGGATGTCTGGCTCCACTCTAATCCAATGATTCTCATTAGAGCTCATACATATCTGGCCACAGATGAATAATGCTTTGTATAGAACCAACATATGTAAAGAGAGCAAATATCATTTGCTCCACAGTTAGCCAGACCTGTCTGGATAACATCCCTGCAGACTAGAGCTCCTTGAGGACTTCAACTCACTCCTCTCCCATATCAAAACTCCAAGGGGTAGGGTGGCACACACGCTCTCAGCTGGGCTTTTGGATGGTAGGAATTGATTTTGTGGGGTAAATTATTCAGTTATTCACCTGCAGCCCATTGGCCTACTCCACACAAGCCTTCCTTAGCTTGCAAGCTCCACATTTCTTGCTGCTAGTGCAAGCTGCCACTCCCAGGAAGCCTGGGGCAGCTTACAGGAGCACAACTTTTCCTGGAAAATTGTATGCCACTGGCAGATTTTCTTTTTTTTTTTTCCCCATCAAGCTGATCAAATCTTAAGTCTGAGTGACCTACAGTGAGCTGCAACATTTCTCATAGAAAATGACTTACTAAAAATAACAGTGGCAAAAATAAAACACATTGCAACATGCCTTTTATTCTTCCAGCTAGCTGAGACACCCTGCCTGATGTTCAGGCTTTTTGGGTAATAGTGCCTTAGGACACGAGTTATTTTTTCATATAGCTGCTTTAAATAGTGTGGTGATATTTTTAGATTTACTGTACTCTTACACTGTTTAATATTGTATTTTAAAACACCCTCTGCAGTACTGAGTGCCATGCTGTGGAAGAAAAACTGAGTTAGACTTCACACAATACTTGTATAAATCTTTTGCTTTATCAAGTATATTGTGCATCAAGTTATTCTCAAATTTCTCATTTGATCCAAGTGTTTGATTTTTTTCATCTTTTATCCAAAAAACACAATTTATGACACTTAATATATGTCAATGCAAGCAAACCAAATGCAATTAGTAACACAAAGAAAATTTCCATGATGATTTGGGCAGTACCCAACTGCTTAAATATCTTAAATATATCACTTAAAAATATCACATTATAAGCATAAAAGACTGTAAATATCAGGTTAATTGCATGTAATGAACAGTGAGGATCTTGGAAGGCTTTGGACAGAGTGAAGGAAGCAACACTATGAGAAATTTTTTTTAAAGATTATTAATAAACATACTTCATTTTGTGGGGCAGATCCTTGCTTTTTAAGGTCAGCAAATGAGTTCATTTTCAGACTGAAACTTTATGCCTAACTCTTCATTAAGTCAGCATTGATCTAATACTGAAACAGACTTTTATATTGAATAGTTCTAGCTTCCAGTATTCTCAAAGTAACAGTGATGAAACAGCACAGGAAGAAACTTGCTCACACCCTCTCATAGTATGTAAGCAACTTGAAAACAAGCAACAGGCACAAACTGCAAAATTGTATTTGGAAAATAAGTATGGATGAGTTTCTCTAAGTTGTCTAGTGTCAGAGCCCTTGTGAGTTAACTGGGTAATTGTGATTTCAGTAACTTAAACCATCGTGATTTATTGGAGTTATCCCAGCTATGCCCAGATGTATTAAAGGCCAAGAACAGGGAACACAGAAATTCTTCTGGGATTAGGAAAGTGTAGAGATTGATCTTTCTAATCTGATTTTTATTGTAGTATTTGAGCTCTAATTGAAAAATATCTACAAATATCAATCCTCAAACTTGGATGCAAGCAGGAGAGTCATTGATGTAGAGACCTTGATTCTGAAAGCTCCTGTAGTGGTTTTATAGTGCACAGTGAACCACTAGTGCAACCTCACTAATTCAATCAAAAAAGGAAAATTAAATAATGTGGAATTTTATTTTCTCCTGCTTTTTCTAATGTGTTATTAGCAGATGACCAGACAAGAGTCCTTCTAAAGCACAACCTCTTCTAGAAAAGCAATATACCAGTGGCAGTCTGCACCTCGACACACCCCTACTGTGTGGATGTGAACAGCTGATGGCAGATGGGATTCTGGGAATACTAGTCTTATGTTTCATGGAGATACAAAAGATATCCAAGGACCTAGCCAAGGATGCTTGCTTGATATCCAGCTGCAAGTGTACAGAAGAAAGTGTTTCTAAACAAGATAGCTAAAAGGACAGCAGGATCTTGCCTTTCAGCTGTCACATTCCTGTCTCAGGCAGGATCCTACAGCACTTCTAGCAGGGAAAGCTTTACAGAGATTTAGTAGAGCCAAACTGTAAGGAATCATTTGGATTTCAGGGATGTCTGGGACACAAAGCATTAGCAGAACAGCACACAGGAGCTATTTCTAGGAGACAATGAGGAGTGAGAGGAAGAAAATCCTGTCAGTGCAATCCTGCTCAGTTCAATGCACCACATTCTGAATAGAAATCTAACTTATCCATCTATCAACGTTTCCTTTTGCCTGTGCATGTATAGAGATTAAAATATTTTCTTATCTTAGGATATTACAGAATATATCTACAGATACCTAAAATGCTTGAAGGGCTATTTACTTACAGGAATTATTTTATGTACATGTTCTTCCTAAAGAGTCATTCTGTGTAATCCATTGTTGTCATTACTACCCAATCTGCTATGTCTCATAATACTTCCCTAATCAGGAAGTGTCCTATTTTATTATTAATCCACAGGAGATATTTGCAAGTGTTTTCTCAGAAGTACATTATTCCCCCACCTCCCATTCTCTCTCAAATTGTTTTTTGAAACTCTAGCACAAAATAACAATATGAAAACTTTAGGTTCAAGACTTTTACAAGGCTAACTTAATGGCTTGACTGCAAGTTTTATTTGGGGTCATGGTGTCTATGTTTTGGATTATGCCATCTGATTATCACTTGCTTCACAACTCTTAGTACATTCTAAAGAGGTATAGAAGCTGGGGATTTATTTTAAACAATTTGAAAACTATCTAAAATTCAGTAATTTTCTTTAGGATTAAAAAAAGTTGCTGTTCAATGTCTTAATTTTTATTTTTAAAAGTGTTTTATTATTATATGTGGGAAATTTAGGCTCCAACATCTAAACATACACTTAAAGTAAAATATCATTGACATAGTCTTCTCCTGACTACTGAGCATTACTTTTATATATAATTTTCACAATTCACCTCACAGATACAGCTCAAATTTCAGTCCTTCAATAGTCCTGAATAGTATACTATCTCCACAGGGTTGCCCAATATAGAAAAGAAAAAAAAAGGAAAATATTAATAGGAAAAAAAAATCTTGAATACATCCTTTAATTAGGGATTCAAGCAAAAATGTGACAATTTGCCAGTTTCCAATTAATACTGATAAGTAGGTCTGAATATGAACCAAGAAATGGGGAAATATTCTGCTAACAATTGTAGGATTTAATGGTGCTCTCTTGGCCATTATGCTGACATTTCAGGAAGAGGGTTGAGGGCAAGGAAGAATAAAGATGCAGAGGAGCACCTGCTACTCTCATCCTGCCAGCTGAGCAGTGAGGGGCTAGGCTGAATTCAGTCACTGACATCAGGAACTGTCTTTCCCTGCCAGAACAGCCTCAGAATGACATGTGCAGGTGGCCTGACCTCTGCCCTCCACACAGCTCTGACTACAGGAGACAATCCCACCCAGCAGCCCCTCCTGCCAGCTGAGGCTGTCACAGCACTGCCTGCCTTGTGCTGATGCAGGGCAAGATTTTACACATTTTCTAACCACTTGCACCTTCCTGAAGCATTCTTAGGTCTTTACCCCATTTGCTACCACAAAATTCATGGCCCAGATATCTAGGTCCAAAGCTTTCCTATTGTTGCTTTGATAAGCATCATATTTTAAATGCTCCCAACATGCAAGGTTGGGATGTTAATATTTCTGCAGCTGTTTAGGGCAGAGTGAGCATTTCCATACAAAATGATAGCAGCCTGTACAGACCCATTCCAGCTGGGCAAGCTGGAAGAGAAATGGAGAATACTGCAGTCACCAGCCCACAGAGACTTCAGATGGAGAGCTGTGAAGTGTGGGCAAGCAACAGTAATGTGAAGTTTGGTTAGCATCTCACATTGTTTAAGCAGCCTTCCTGGAAATGACTGTGCTGAGGCACACACTGGAGCCAAGGTCATGCAGAAAGTTGGCAGGGAAGTTGAAACAAGAGCACAGAAGTTCTAATTCTCTAATTCCCCTGAGAGAAATTTCATTTTGTTCAGATAGCCTTAAGTCAGACAGCTGAAAAGTTTTGAAAATAGTCTTCCTTTTAATACACAAAAACCAGATATATATTTCTTCCTTCAGCATGTACTTAGTGTCTCAGAAGTTAAAGATCTGTTATTTTATTCTATCTGGCAATGGAGTATTACAGGAGGTCATAAAATTGTTGAAATAAGTCAAACCCACAGCAGTTAATCAGGAAAATTCTTCATGGACATCACTGGCACTGCTGCTGTGATTAAGGAGAAGGGGATTTAGCCCAGTATTGATGCACCAAAGAGCAGCACTGCTACAGCAACTGGGACTTGAAAATGCCAGTTGACAATAAAATAGCAATGGGTAGCATTCTGGAAACACTATTTCAGGTCTGCATTTGTTTTTCATGTTAGAATTGATATGGAAGACTCTAGCAATTTAAGACACCCTACCTACTGTTCATGGGAAGCAATTTATAATTACAATTCTTAACTCTGCTAGTGAAGGATGCATCTCACAGGCACCCACCAATATTTGTTATTTTACTGTTTCACTAGATTATTCACAGCAAAACAAGATTGTTTTGTCCCTTCTGCTGCTTCATTTGATGAAAATGCAACTTCTTCCTGCCAGTCTCAGCACTGACATTTAATAATAATGGCTCATAAGGCTTTGTAATACATTTGTCAACCTACACTAGAACCACTCAGCTCATTTCTACAGACAATCAATTTTCAAAACCTGCAGAACCTTCTGTGATTGAGCTAGGAAAAAAAAAATCCCAAATTGCATTTTTAAGCTATTTTCTGCAAGTCTCCCTTCCTGTCATTACCAAAGAATTAATCTCACTGTTTTCAGCCTTCACCTTAACTCTTCTGGAAACAAACCCAGAATTTGCTTTTCTTTTAATACCATATGAGAGTACAGCCTCACATATCTGGCTTCAGCTCCTTTGGAGACACTGACAGGCATCCAGGACTCTACAGGCTGACAACCAAGTAGGCCAGCAGTTGCTTTGGAAGCTCAGAGCATGGAGAGCATTGGTATGGAAAAGAGATTTGGATTCTCCTGCCCAGATTTGTCCTTTCTCAAGTTCAACAGGGTGCTCAGCAGAGGAGCAGGGCTGCCCAGAAAGTCCTTACTCCACCCCAGCTCAAAGCCAGAGCACCACAAGCTCTGCTAGAGCCTTTGGGTACACAGACACTGCCTCAGTTTGCTATGTCCAGGTGGTTTAGAGCACAGGTAGAGCTCTGAAGAGAAGGAAATATGTTCCTTTTCCCTTTGAGGGATATGAAGGATCAAGGGTATATCCTCTGGGTTTTATTTCTTCAGTGAAAGACCATATTAGGCTTTATCAAGTAGACTCAAAGAGATCTTAAATAATGACCAAAGCCTTCCAGTTCTCATAACAGTGGATGTAGAACAAATGTAGAGACTGCATCCCTATTTACTTAGCAGTATGAGGCCAGGTTGATAACAGGAAAAAAATACATGTGTGCCTTGTTGCATTTTAAAAGTTAGAAGTGGACATTTTGATTCAAAAGAATTCCTGAAAGTTTAGCCAGATATCAAAGGGATAAAATAAATAAACCAGGGATTATAGCCTATTGAAATAAACTAAAAGAGTATTTCCAAATGAAGCATCCACAAATACTGTCAAGATAAGAACTTCAATTCTGAAAATTTAATTATACATTATCCATACTCACTAACTTTAGGAGAATTTCTCTACTACAGGTTTATATGATGGCCAGAAGTCTTTAAGAGAAGCCAGGCCCTTGGAACACCATAAAAACTGTGGAAGTATCTGAATGTACAAGAAAGAGGAGTAGAGGTATTTAGCTACTGAAGCCCCAGAGGCATTTGCAATCTTCCTTAAAGTTGAATTTTCCCTCCAGCCCAGAGTTTCCATGTGCCAGAGGAGGATGTGTGGGGAGTGCTGCAGCCTCACAAAGCCTCCCCTGGCCAAGAAGAATGTGACTAGATGGCAAACAGCTCAGAAGAGACTAAGAAAAAAACCCTTATTTAAAAATAGCTTCTGCAGCTTGCCTTTAAGTAGATTTAAAATCCATTTTAAAAATCCTACCAAGCACAACTCCCACATATCATGCATTTCAAAGGTAGCTGAAAAAAAAATAATTCTGCCTTCTTTCAGCCCAACATTGTCTGGCCCGAGATTTTCACATTGTGGAATTTCACAGGCACACAAGTGTAGGAAAGACTAGTCCTGCCCCATCATGCAGCTTATGCCCATGCTCTTTGCTGGGCAGCTTTGCCCTTCTAGACCTGAAGCAACAGAACTCAAGAGGACACTTCACACCAGTGCTCCAGCTCCTACATTTTTCAAGGTCTTCAATATTTGTAGTTTTGCTTAAAGCTCCAGCTCTTGCTGTGAAAATATCACCTTTGTTTCTATTTAAGCAATTATTTCTCTGCCCTTGTTCTTCCTTCTCTTTCCTGGAAGACAAATGAACACAATTTATGATCTGAAAGCCAAAAAAAAAAAAAAGGAAGAAATGTGAACTCATTCACAGTGCTCAGTTTTTGCTAATGCTTGATTTACCAGTGAAATTGAAATATGATTATCAAAGTGCTATCTGAAAGGAAGACAGAAACTGCTGCTGGTGAGCCCTTGGTGTTTAATCATTTTCTGGAAGTGTTCCTCCCTCCATCTCCATTCTAGACATTACATTTGTCTCATCAGGAAAGCCCACAGCTTTCCTTCCCCCAGAGATTGGGGGGTTCCCCACAACCATTTACTAAAGAACACACTAAGCTCTCTCACCCTGTTGTCATCTCCTTTTCCTACCCAGCCCCAGGACTAATCCTGCCATTTCCTAATCTCTGCATCCTTGCTGGAAAGGACAGCAGGAGCATTTTGTGCTGTACTCCATGCAGTCCAATGTCAGTCTCAGGGCAGAATCAAATCTCACTGCTGAGTCAGCACATGCATTACCCTGGATTTTGAGCAGGAAGCTGGGATGATGCTGGGATGCTCTGTGGCAGCACTGGGTGCTCTATCCCATCCCTTGGAGGTGCTGCTGCAGCAGCTTCCCTGGCAGAATTAGCCCTCCCTGCAGCTGTGGAGGCTGCCCAAGCACACAAGGATCACCCACACAGATGTTCTAGGGCTGAAGCTGTTCCACTGAAGCCAGTCTGCAACACTGCTTGCTACAGCTGGGAAATAAGACCCCACCTTCAGCTTTTGGACATGAGTTACCCCCTAACTTCAGCTCTGACAAATTACTGCTCCACAAGCTGCTGTACAGGATTTAGCACATCTGACCCAAAATGGTATTACTGGATGCCACTGATTAATGAGAGAAAACAAAAGAATTAAAACACACTGGATCTGGAAGAAGATAATCTGATTTTTAACTCTTGAGCTCTGCTTGGGCAGAGATTGTCTCCTCTTATTTGTGCCAGTATTTAGAGGAATTAGTGTGTACACATCTTTCACCTCCATAAAATAGTTATTAATGCACCTCACTTCCTGGGCAACAGTATTTTCTTCTTCCAAGTAGTTTAATGTTCTTAAATTAGAAATTTGAAATTTCAAACTGAATCAATCCAATTGTTTTCACAGGAATTACTAGACTAGCATCAGTATCAGTTTATTTTTTTGAGGGTCCTGCAATAAGGAGCTGCCAAAACAAAAGGTGAGGTATCCAACAAGAATCAGTGATGCCCACAGAGGGGTGACCTCATAGGGTCCTTTGAGGTCACAGGATCTATTCCAGCACTTCCAAATTTTACATTCAGATTACTTATCAATTTACATTTACATAAGCACCTGCTCATTCCTGATCACATGATTTAAGAGGAAAGCCTTTTCCCTCCCCAAAGTCTAAGGCATGTTGGGTTACTCTTTGAAATCTTTATTTTCTAGGCTTGGATCACTGAGGGAAGTTTAAATCCCTTCTCTAGAAACTAGCAAAACTATTTGAAGTATCAAGAATCACAGCAAGCTGAAGAAACTAAAATGCAGTAGAGGCAGAGTTTGCATGTGTGCTTAGCACCTGTAAAGAACACAGCACTGGGGTATTAGCAAAACAGACCACAGAACATGTAGGAAAATCAAAGGTCATTTCACACAAGCTGGTGTCTGAAGATAACTCAGAAACAAGACCTCTTCTAATGCAGAATCACACAGGTAATGCAGCTGCTGAACACAGCTATGCAAGTAGCCAACACACCCATCCAGATCAAATCAACTCAGCAAGGTCTTTCCCCAGCACCCAGCAAGGAGAGCCCCTCAGCTCCAGGCTCAAATTTATGATAAAGTCCATATAAATGTCCAAAGACTTTTAGAAAGGATATATTTGAAACTGCTTTGGCCTGAAGAGAAGTAGACTAGAAGCAGCATACCTTGTACCAAGCAGCCAGGAGTGCATTCACTGATGTCCTAGCAGTGTTTGTGCCTGGCCTGCTTCAAGAGGCAGTTCCAGAAGCTGGAGGCTCCTGCTGTGAAGCATCTGCCTCATATGTTAGAGAATAAAATGCAACCCCACAGCCCACTTTTACTACCATTAGAAAAAAAAAAAAAAAAAAAAAAAAAAAAAAAGGAAAAAAGGGACAGGGAAGAGACCCGATACTTGCTCCTACCCCCTGGGGATACAAAATTTTTTGTTTTTTTCCATCGAGAAAAAACAAGCTACTCCCTGTATAACAGAGGATTGAGATCTGGACTCTGTTCATGGCCTTCAGATTTTTTTTTTCTATGACCTCAGACACCACACTGTCTTTCCATGTCCAAGTGTGCAAGGAGATTCCAATTGAAATCCATGCTATTCCCTCTAAAAGGTAACTCAGTACAGTCCCATGGAGAGAACTGAGCACCAGTTAACAGTTCTGGACAACATGCAGGAGATGCCTCCTGAAGCTCTGAGCAGAGGGCAGAGATCACCCTCTTCAGAGGGTCTCAGTGCAGCATCACTCACTTCACTTCTCATGTCTCCCATCTGGAATTTCAGCAGTGCTTGGAACTCCTGGGCAAAGATCAGCTTTTACAAGCTTGTACAATTAGTTCTGTTTTCTCCTTGCAAGAAAGGGTTAAATGTGAAATCACCTGCAGAGGATTACAAAAATCAGGCTGTGTAAGACATGAGAAGACTTCTGGCAGGCCAGTCCTGGCTGTAGGGAAGCCTCCAGCAGAGTTACTACTTCAGGCACATCAGACCACATTCTGAGTAGCTTTTAGATTCCATTTCCATATTCAAAAAGCCATGGGCTTCACTACAGCCTGAGAGGTGCTTCATCTCTGATAAAATATTATCTAGACACTGTGTTTTGGGTGCTCTTCAGGCATATACATCAATTACAAGGCACTGCTTCCCACTGCTGACAAAGTGGAAGCTGTTTTGAAACTGTGAAATTATTTTTTTGAAAGCACTCCAACTTGATTCTTTTATATTAGTTTTTATTTAAGTCTTTTTTCACTGTACTGCTATGCTGGAAAAAATCATGCACTAAATTATCTCTTACAATAGTCATTTCTCAAGTTTGTTCTTAAAGATGACAGGTTTTTCAGCTGAGCTCCAAGGAAAGCAGGAAGGCCCAATGGCCCAATTTAATTGTAGTACTTTTAAATTAGCACTTGTAGCAGGAGAAGCAACTATGAAATTAATAAATCCAGAAATTCATGAAACGACTATAGGCTTTTTGAAAAAAACAGTGTGAATGATTCATTGCTTTAGTTAAACTACTTATCATTAGCTCAAGTAGCAAAAAAAAAAAATGAAGACAGCAGCTGGTGCTTTAAAAATCTTATGAAAAATGCAGGAGATAAGGCAGCATTTAGTCTCTTGGGAACAGAACTTGACTGTAATGTTCCCTCCCTCAAGGATTCAACTTCTAAAACCCCAAGAACAAGAACATGCACTCTTCTGGGAATCTCTTAACTCTGCATCCTTTTGATAAGGCAAACTTTTTACTTCATTTGGGTTGAATTGGGGAGTTAAAAAGCACACATCACATTTTCACTTTCCTACTTTAAAATGCAGTCTGTAGGTTCAAAGGAGGGAGAGGCAATCACTCAAAGTCTTCTTAAACCTTTCAGAATAAAATATTAGAAAGCTACTAAATAGATGTGCAATCCCCAAAACATCCAAGAGCACAAAGGATTAGATATTAGAAAAATCCTATTATGGAGATTATTGCCATTTTGAAAACAAAGTCGTTTTCCTCCTAATGACCCTGAAGCAAACTTATTATGAAAGCTGTTCTTCCCACCTGTGGGCACTGGCTAACAGCTTGGGGATCCAGCCTTCCTCATACACAAAACCCAAGCACTCATCCCAGTTTACTAGCTCTTTACATGACTGGACATTACACTTCATTCCTCCACTCAAGACAGCTATTCTTTCTTGAAAGAGGTTTGACTGCTAAAGCAAACAGCAAAAAAAGCAGCATTTCTACTGTTTTCTTACACTGAAAGAATTATTAAACTGATAAACTCCATCCTTCCCCAGGTCCTTCAAGGAAGATGTAAAATACCTAGTCCTGCAGAAATGTTCAGTGGAAAGGTACAGATAAAATTTGACCAAGACATGTAGGAAACATCACAGCAAGAATAAAACCACATTAGCAAGTATCCCTGTTAGCTAAGTGCTTTGCATTAAGCATTAGAGCTTGCTACCTCACTAGTAAAATACTTCCACCTGTATTTAGTCTAGTAGGAGTAAAGATATTTCTATAAACAAGCATCTAAACAACTCTAGGGAATTTACATGAGCCAGTATCCCCCCACATTTGGAAGTGGAACAAAAAGGAACCAGAAATCAACAGTTGATTTGTCCAGTTGTACCCCACTTAGTAATAATGTAAACTCTACTCTCTGTCCTGCCACATGGCTCAGCTTGGTAATTCACACCAAGCAGCTTGTTGGAATAATTTTGGAGAAAAGTTCTACATCTGCTAAGTCTGTTACACTGGCTGGATGCTTCTTAAATGCTAATGGAAGAACTACATAGAGAGAAAATAAACAACCTGAAAAGCAATCAGCTAAAACAAAACAAAACCAAAAAGTAACAGACTCAGGACAGAAGTGAAGTAAAACTTCAGAATATCTCTTCTTCCATAAGGAATACCTACAGCAAACATTCATGTTAGTCAGCATCAATACTTACAGCACACAAGGTCTGTCCAGAAGAGGGAACAAAAGGGCAGGACAATGGCCAAGCAAGGACCCCAGCCCACAGCACACCACCATGCCCAACATGTGAGCACAGCCTCCCACCTGGGCTTAAATAGGGCTCCTGGGCCAATGGGCAGAGGGTTTGTGATCAAGCCAGATCAGGCTCACCTGGGCCATTAACACTCATCAGGACTGCAGGGCCTCATGTCAGTCTTGGCTTTGTCTGTGTCTTTTGTTTCTCACAGAATCCTAGCATAGCAGGTTGGAAGGCACCTCAAATTTCACCTTGCAGCACATATTTTGAGGTCCTGCCTGTCTTCTTAGCTGGTCCTCATCTTCACTGACTTCACTAACTGAGGATGGTTGACAAAAAGGGGTTCCCTGGCTATCCCCCCCCCCCCCCCTTCTTCTGCTATATACAGCACAAGTGTGGGGAACTGCTGCTACCCATGGCTACCCCAGCAGCAATGTTGATGCAGCAGGAGAGAAGCTTGCAGGCCATGCACTCATGGGATCCAGACATCATAGCTCCATACTGGAAAACTTCAGCTTTAGGTGTTCCTCTGGAGAAAGCCTGCTCCACATCTCTCACCTCACACGTTTCTCCCTTTGCCTGTTTGCTCCTATCCTTGCTCCCATGGAGCAGCCTCTTTGCTCTGTTATCTAACAGGCATTTTCAATTTCTGGCTGGTGCAGGCAGCTCAGCTTCTCCTCCAGATATCAGTGTGAGTGCACCAGGCCTCCCTTCTAAGCTTTCACATTTCCTCTTCCAGCTGAGGATCCACCCACAGCCAGTCCTCTTTAACATGCACCTCCAGCCACAGCTCTCAGCAGCTGCTGCTGTGGCTGGAGCGCCCCAGGCTTCTCCAGATCTATTTCAGGAGTGATTAACATCCCCCCTCTGGGGTTCCTAGATCTTTGAAGGTAGGCAGAGGAAAAGAACAAATCTATCTGTTCCCCCACAGCTCTTATTTGCTCTTGGGCTTCTTCCAGTTCTCATCCTTTTGCCTGGGTCAGTCCCTTTTCCTTCTGAGTCCCAGCAAACATTCTACTCCATAGCTCCTTTTCCCCACTGATTTCAAAGTGCTGAGGACACCCAGTTTGGAAGCAGGCTTCAGGCTCCAAACTCTGTAACTGGCAGTCTGTGGTCAAACACACCACTGAGCAACAGACAAAATGCTACACTACCCCTTGCTCCCCCCAGAAACAATCACACTTGCAGAGATGGAAGTGCTCCTTCCATCCAAGGAGTCAATACTTTGCTCTGCTGGTCACTAGGGTCTTCCCTGGGAAAGGCACTGCTTGAAATGAATGGCACTGCAGAAACACGTGTTAGCGTGGCCAGCAGCTAAGCCAAGGCACACCAAGACCTCCTAGGTACATGGAGTATTTTTTCACTCATTAGGAGTTCAAAGGCAAAAAAAAAATCTGCCACTTCTGTATCTGTCAAGAACAGAAAAGAAAAAAAAGAGCCAGAAGAAGATCTTGCCCCCACGGAGGGCAGAAAGCTGTTCTGCAGCATCACTATTATATATATATATATATTATATATATTTAGGGACACTGGCAGTGTAGGGTTAATGGCTGGCCTTGATGATCTTGAAGGTCTCTTCCAG
>JAOEGS010021209.1:0-24614 GCA_025447755.1 Corythornis vintsioides | reverse complement strand
GGACACTGGCAGTGTAGGGTTAATGGCTGGACTTGATGATCTTGAAGGTCTCTTCCAGCCAAATCATTCTGTGATCACCTATGTTCATGCTTCTCAGCTGATCCTACCCCAGTGCTGGAAACTGATGCTCATAACATGAAGAGACATAAAATGAAGACAGCCAAGAAGTCATAGGCTGACAAAAGAGAAAATGATAATACTCCAGCCCCGCCAGCTCTCAGGCAGTGTGCTCCTGCCATGAAGATCATCTGACAGTTCATTTCCTCCACAAATAATCACAGAAATATCTCCTCACTGGTCATCTCTTTCCTAATCCTGGCAAAGCTGATTTTTTTCAGTAGTACTTATGTTCAGACACCAGGGTTTCTTTACTGTTTTCCAAAAGCTACTTCAGGAGTCAGAAATCTTATAAAATCTCTATCTCCACTATCTTTTACTACTTTATTTTCATTTTTCCAAGTTCTATACCATTTAAATCTCAATTAAATAGAGTATCTTCCATCTAAACAGATAAAATCTTCACACTATCCCTTTACCTGTCTTGCCAGAGCACTGTGCTCTATGTATTGAATGCTTCCATTAGAAAAGATTTTAGAGGAATTAGTTCTAGGGAATGTCTTAGGTGTTTAAAATGCTTATTTTATCTTCCTTAAGCTGCCTGAAGTTTAAGCAACCCTTCCCAGTTGAAAAATGTAGCTACTATTACTGGTGCAGATTTGGTTTTGCTTCTCTAATCACAAATTGCAGCATTAGAAGTGGGAACAGAATGCAAACATGACATCCACTGTTATCCTTACATCTGTTATCAGGAACAATGTCTTTGCTGAATTAAATAAATCTTTTCTCCTAAACACAAAGCCACACAAAGTCATCATCCATCTGCTAGAGAGACTGCACTGCAAAGGCAGCTTTTGGTCAGGTGTTTATTGTTTTGGCTGCCCCAGAGGCAGTGTTCTCATTTGCTGACAGCATTCCTGTGCAGTGGCTCTGTGAGCATCTTGTAGGCAGCCAACAGTAGTTGGTTGAAAACTTGCAGTTTTCAACTTGGATGGCAGACATTTGTTTTCTATTTTCACCTCCAAAATAACATTTGCAATGTAATCCTAAGCAAATCACCTAGATCCTGCCTCCATCTCCTACCTGACTAAACCATACCCACACCTGAATCTTCCCATCACAAGGTGCAAAGCTCAGCTCATTTTTTTAGTGCTTATTGCAGCCTGGCTAGAATGCTTCCTGAAAAGCACAAATGTTTCTCAACTGTCTGACAAAAGGCCAGGAAATGTGAAATTATTGTTTGTCATTAAAGTGCAGTGTATGAATATTTTATTTGCAACTGTGAGCATGTGCAGTTACATTCCTCAACCTATTAACCTACGTTATTAATACAGGCATGCAGTGCCATGGCAACTGACTGTGGGAACAACAGTGTTCAGCAATAAAGCAGGGATGTGTGTGCTTATAAAAATATCTGTATTTCATAGTGGAGATCATGTCAGCAGTAATGGGGTATGGCCAGGTGATTACTAGGTTCTCATTATTTATAAAAACTCATGCAAACTGGTACAGACACCCAGCAAAGCAATGCATTCCTAAGCACAGAGCCATTCCATTCCCCAGCAGACCCTGTGACAGTCTCACATTCCCTCTTTCACCCTCTTCAGCACCACAGCAGTTTTGCAGTGGAGGAACAAAATGCCTAGCACAGCATTTGATACACTCTGAAGGGGACTTCTATCACCTGCCATGTGCTTGCTCTCTAGTTGTGTTCCCCTCATGCTGAGGGAGAGGTTATCAGGAAAACAGCCAGAAAGGAATGTGTGAGGGAAGGGTCTGGGCTCCTGCCCTGATCTCCTGAGTCTGGAAGGTGATATCTGTATAAAAACCATCAGCAGGTTCTGTTACCATTTTTAAAGCTCATTAAGTCAAAATTTCCATTCTGTGGATTCAGGGGCTTTTAATGGAGAAATTTGAAGATGTTTTTCCTCTTTGGCATCTGCTTTCACAGCTCATAATTTTGTGTTTTAATACAGCCTAAATGTATGGTATTACAGACCATTGTCATGTTATTCCTCTTCTGTTTTAATTAGAAATAATCTGATCTTCAAAAGGTTTAAAACTGTGAAAGAGGAGATTTTTTTTTTCAATTTCTGCTACAAAAGCATGATACCAGGCAAGACACTTGATTGCTCTGTCCCTTCTCTGTCTAAATATATCTCTTTCTTCTTTATTAAGTTGGCTATGTGCTGTGACAATGCCTGTCTCTCTTCTCCCTGCATCCCCACACTCAGGAACATATAAACTTGTATAATACCTGACAGCAAATCCAATAACCTGGTAGAAACACAGAGCATGTATCCTTACCCTCATCTTCACTCTCACCTTCATCCTTATCCTTCCCCATTCCATTGACTTCTCCATACAAAAAAAGACCTTGACATGAATAGCTCATGCCCACCTGCATTGTAATAAGGAGACTATTGCACCATTTCTTGTAAAAATAAGTTATCTTGAGCAGATGGGACACAAGCAGATGCATCTGATTACAGGAAATCTTGCCAACCAATCTGTTAGATATGAAAGTTAAGCAAGGTCCTCACCTTGCATGTTAGTCTGCACAGATGAGCTCACGTTGTCACATCCCACCCTGCTGATTTCTTGCATGGGCAGTGTCTGTCTGCACGGATTTTTCTGCAGCATCAAGAGCCAAATTCATGGGGAAATCCAAAAAGGAGGTGCTTGCAAAATGCAAGAAAAAGGTGTGGGTGAGGGGAAGAGGTTGAGACGAGGAATGTGGAAGAGTCTCCCCATCCATTTATTTCACAGGGATGAAAAGCAAAGAATTTCTTTCACTTGGGATTACTGTTAAATATAATTATGTACAACTGCTTTGACTATTTAATTTCTGTGGAAGGAACAAGCAGAACTGAAAAAGAAAGAAAGGCTTACCAGCAACTGATAAAAACCAATTTAATTCTGAGAGAAAGCCTTTTTTCTGTAGTGTCTTAGAAGCCACTAAGACCCTGAACTGCATCCTTACGACCTGAATGCAGTCTGCACAGTCTGCCCTGGCACAGGGCACTGGAACTTTTGAGGGAGGTTGGGATAATTGGTTTGTTCCCCTGAGGCTTTCAAATGCCAGACTGAGGCCCTGGGGGCTTAAGTGTCTGCTAGTGAACCTTGCTGGTCTTCACCAGAGTGACTCCTGGGCTTTGTCTGGCAGGGGAGAAGGGGCCTGGCTCTTTGCTTTGTGAGTGCATGCACTGGCCAAGTGCATTCTGGTGCTGCCACAGTGCAGGGCTGACACTGAGCAGACTCGTTTGTACCACATGTGCTCTGAAGTCCCAGCCAGCTCAGTCCCCCACCCCAGTGCAGCTGATTGTCTGAGGTTATGTCTCAACATCCCTGAGTTTAACCACTGGCACTCCTTTGGTGTATGGACACGAGCTCACACTCACAGGGAAGCTGCCAATGCAGGATTTATGAACAGAAAAGTGCTGTGCAGTCGACGATGGATAAGAGCATTGCTAAAAAGCTTTGCAGGTACAAGGAGGACCTGTTTCCTCATCACTTGCAATCCATGTACAGCACAACTGGTGAGAAAGAGCCAGAAAGGCCACAGACACAGCTCCAACTGAGCTGCTGTCACACCCTCTGTGTTTATAGCAGCTGATTTTGGTCTTTCATTTTACATGATGCATAGGGCTTGCAGGAATGGACTGGGCATGGAATCATCCCCATACAGGTGTGCTCTGACTCTTCCCTTATGAACACACCACACAAGCTATCTTTGTTACAGGTGCATTCCCAAAGCATTTCACCAGTTCTAATATAACAAATGAGAGCTGCCAGTTGTTCTCAGCAGCCCACCTTCCAACCAGCAATGAAGCAATAGTGGATTTCAGGTGTGTTTTAACAGGAAAACACTCCTAGTAGTGACTGCACTTGAAGATGAGTGCCACATTGAGTCACCAGAAAAAAAAAGGCAGCTATGAGACATTTGCAGGTGGTGTTTTGTTTTGGGGTTTTTTTTTATGAAATAAAACTTGCCAAGGTATTAAGCAATACACCTAGCAGCAAAAGCTGGATTAGGTCCTAAAAAAGAAGCTAATTTTAGAGCATCTTTGTCATGGTTTAAGCTGAGAATTACCATGGAACCAGGTGTCCAGAAAGACCAGCTGGCAGAGGAAGGGCAGGGAAGTGTGCATCAGGCCCAGTTTAAGACAATAGTGTCCATCTTTAAGGATGCAGATTAGAGAGAAGACAGAACTAACATTCTGAAATGCAAGTGCTGGCACTGCATTTATCTAAAGTCATGGCAGGTCCACAGACATGTAGGAAGTTCAGCTTTGTATATGTGCTACTGGCCTGGGACTTGGGCTAATACAAGACTTTGCCTGTGTATTTTCTGCACGTACTGGGATAAGCCAACTGTGCTCTCTCCCAGCCACACCTGCTCAACAAGGATGCTCCTTCTCTGTCTTGCTGTTTGGGGATGGGGACGGGCATTTTGCACAGATTGGAACTCAAGTCCCAGGGAGAAGGAGGCAGGATAGCAGCACTGGCAGGTCTGAGCTTATGTGACTAGGTGTGGAGAGAGAGAACTTGCCACCACTCTGAACATAAATGACGTGGCTTCCAGGAAAAGGGGGCAGCTTGCCAGAGCTGTATTTCAACAGGTGGTTTAAAAACACCATCTGTGATTTCAACTGCCAGTGCTGAACCAGAACAAGCTGCTTTTGGGGAGGAGTGTATGAAGTTGGAAGGCCATTTATGATTCCCTGGGAGTATTATAGCAAAGACTTGCCAAGATTCTTTTAGAACTTCTTCTCCACATCAGTTGTGTTTTGATGCTGTGGAACAGTGGAAGGCAGCAGTAGTAACACATGTAGTCATAGCATCCATCATGGCAAAGCTGGTGGTCTAAAGATATAAAAGAGGTGGGTTTTGAATAAGGAAGTCATACATTTAATTATCTCAAGGGGTACAGTCATGGGTGAAGCAAAAAAGACAGACTAACTTCTGAACACCAAAGTTCCTGGCATAGGCCACCCCACCAGAGTGTCCAGGGCTGTGGAACTCATGCAGGAGGTCAGAGCTGTGACACACAGGCTGCAGTTTTGTGGCCACAACAGCAACATCTAGGACAGCTGGTCAGGACTGTTGGTTTGAAAGAGCAAGGATCCAGTAATTTCTCCAAAGGGCACAGCCCAAACTGGTGGCAGCCTTTTGCTTTGTGGGTGTAACAGTAAATGGTGCATGGCAGGGTGAGGGGAGAGGCTTTAATGAAGCAAATAATGACTTTGCAGTGGGGTTAGTAGCTGTGCATAAAACATACCTACTAAAATTCATCACCTCTAATTAGATCATCAGACTCTTGTGTGTGTATTGCAAGAAAACCTCTACCTTTTCAATTACTAAGGGTCACAGGTCAGAGGGTTCAGGTGAGAAGAGTGTTGCAGGCAGGGTAAAGATGAATTCTCCTAACTGGGGCTAGGAAGGTGGGCTTAAACACAGCTGTGTTTTGAAAAAAAATCGAATAAATGGAATAGTTTGAGGTGCCAATTGCCTGCTCCTCTCTCAAGGGTTCATGTATGATGAAGGGAGGAGGGAATGCAGTAAAAAAGACCCACTGCACACCATTAAGGATCATGCTGCAAATGCTGGAAGCATTATTAACCTGCTAGCCAAACATGTGGGCTTTCATACGAGTGTCTAAGCAGAGGGAACAAAGTCATTATCTAATTAAAACACAAAGCTTGACAACTTTTTCTTTTCTTGAAAGTCCTGAGCACTCCCAACACCTCATACTCAGTTTCAGTAGCTAAATTGCCTCAGGAAATAAAAAGCTTTTACAAAGCCACGGGCAGGATGGCTTTGAAATTTCAAGCTGCCCCTATAAAATAAGAACAAAGCAGAACTAAAGCATCACAGTTTTGAGCTTTAAATTTATTTTTTTTTCAGTTCAGCTGGAATAACGTTCATCTCTCCTTCTGTGTACAATCCCCTAAAATCCTGAACTGTATGACATGGAAATTTATGTTTCTCCAGACCTGATCTTTTATAAAAAGCTTCTAGCATTGCCCAGTGAGGTTGACTGACACTTTGCATTATAGGACACAGTTGCTTCTGGCTTTGCCAAACGCTATCCATTTGGAGTAATACCAGCTCTGCTGAACATTTGCCTCGGGGGGATTAGCTTTAATAAAAAAATAAAATGAAAAATCAGTCAAAATGGTTCAGCTGTTTCTAAATAAAACACTAGAAAAAAAAAATAGTGCTTTGGACGTTAGAGGAGTAATTTTTTTCTTTGAAATGCTAAGGTGACCTGTTATTTTGAAAGAGAAAACTGAAGTCTGGCAGAGATGTCTTCTGAGTCAGGCAAAGAAGACAACCTGGCCAGGTTCCAGACATAAAGAAAATCCCATTTCAGAAATTCAGACTGCTAAAAACACCACTCCTGAGTGAGCATGCAGTCCCTCAGCCTGTGCCATCCTCCCAGAGTCTGAGCAGGGCATCACTGCTCTTCCCCATAAGCCCCATCTCAGCAGAGGCAGCAGAGCAGAGCCCGGGCACCTCTCCTTGCTGGGGGTGGGTGGCTGCTGTCCCAGGGAGGAGGGAGCCATCTGGCCCAAATGTGGTTAACAAACTGGCTCAGGTGGAAAGTGGAGGAGTGCACTAAAGTAAAGACTGGAAAGATAAACCATGGTTCAATGCAGAGGGGAAAACAAGACTGCACAGAGCTATGCAGGCCTGGGCTAGAAAGCAGCAGATCTGCAGGGCTGTGGGCATCTGTGGAGGGAAGGGAAGGAGGCTGGACGCAAACTGCACTGAAACTGGGGCTAATGGTCATAGAATCAGAGAATCATAGAATGTTTAGGGCTGGAAGGGACCTCCAAAGGGCATTCAGTGCAGCCCCCCTGCAGGGAGCAGGGACACCCTCAACTAGCCCAGGCTGCTCAGAGCCTTGGCCAATCTCCCCTGCAATAGCTCCAGGGATGGGGCCTCAACCACCACCCTCAAGGGAAACAACTTCTTCCTGAGATCCAGTCTAAATCTCCTCTGCTCTCATTTAAACCCATCAGAATGAGAGGTTAGCACTCAGAGAAGTCACTGGGTTTCTGCTGCTCATAATTTGAGTTTGGATGGACTTTCAGGGATGGTGAAGGATGTGCCACCTCCTGACCAGTCTCACTTCCCTGCTCTGGAGGGCAGGTTTGCTGCAGCATCCTCACAGGCTATGCTTTGGTTTGGCCACATGATCAGCAGGTTTATTGTGACCCTAAAAGATAAATAATGCTTTGAAAGCACATCAGGACTCCACAGCTACCTTCCTTCATTTTCAAGGTCTAGCAATCCGTTTCTGATTTATGTTCATATGGTAACTTATTAGAGGCAAGAGCTGTTTTAATTTATGTGCTGAGAGCTAATTATGAAAAGTCCCACCTCTTGATTTCTAGGTGCTACAGCAATAAAAACTCAGGAATGCACCCAATTTTCTTGTCGTAGTGCTGAAGGAGTGGCAACAGGACCACAAAGCCAGCCCCTTCTGAGCACTCATCACCACTGAGATTTATTGCATCATGAACTGGTCACTCTTTCCATCTTCCAGCACCACTTTCAAGCATGATATGACCAATATGCCTGCTGAGATGTTCCACATACCACTTGTATTTTAGCTTGCTTTGCCCTTTAAAGTAGTTTTTCCACCCTGCACTTTAACGGGTTTGATATTAGATGTGTATATATTTCATTGTACTGTTATTATTTTCATTAAAGCACTTTTAGTTTGTTGTGGATTTGTGGTTTTGTTTTGTTTTGTTTTCTCCAATCCATAAGTCTCTCTCCCTTATTCCCTTCTCTTCCAAAGGGAAGGACAGGGGTTAACAGAGAGCATCTCTTATTTGTCTAGTGGCCAGCCCAGATCCCAACTCTTTACAGGCAGTCTATTTGCCCCAAGGCCATTCATACTATGATTTTCTGACTCTATTTTGTACTCTCTTTACATAATCTAACCTTCCTGTCACTGTTTGTTCCCTTCAGAGCATTTTAGGTTTTAATAAAGACATACTTCAACAAAATACATGATATAAGCTTGAGGGTACAACTGTTTTAAGGACAGAACATATTAAAACAAAAAATGCACAAGCCACATCTAGCTCAGATAGAAAAAGGAATAATATTTCAAATTTCCAGAAAAAAAGAACTCAGTAACACAATTCCCAGATACTTCGGGGCAATTTCTCATCTTGAAGAAGATTCTGCTCCCCAGTCAGACACTTCCAAGAAGCTAAAATAAGAGAGGCTACTGATTTATTTTTCTACAAGGATTCATGTAGAATAAATAAGATTATGCTCCAATCCACACAAAGAGGCAGGTGGTCTCAGGGGTCCATCGTTGTAGTTCTCACCACCATGTGTTACAAAGCTCTGCCAAATTTAACACCTTCCACATCCCCATCAGATAAAGATTATCTTCTAGGTGACAGTCAGCAGCCAGCCAGCAGGCACCCAGGTCGAGCTGTCAGGATCCATCCATCACTACCAGCTCCTGAACCATTAGCCCAGAGGGATATACATTTCCAAGGCAATTAACTTGTTAACAAAAAACATATGAAAGAGGATGATGATAAAGCTGAGAGACCAAAATCTGTGACCTGCTGAAGAGAAAGTGCAGAATGTGTCTGTCCTGCAGCTGCAGGGAAGCAAACAGGGAGCACAGAGACAACACTGAATATTCAGGTGTCCCCTGGCTCCTGGTGGGCACAGGGGAAAGGATATTACTGGAGGGAGAGAGAGGAAAGGGAAAGGGAAAGGGAAGGAGGAGAGGGTAACTTCAAGAGGACAGGCAAAGGACTGAAAACCACAGGAATCTGGGCTGTGTGTACTCCACGACTGACAAATTTGCTTGGTTTTCAACACAGGTCCATTAAACTTTATCTCTGTGTCTTGCCAAGCAAGTGTAGAACACACCTGGCCTGCAAGGAGGAATTCTTGGAAGGATGTGTGGGTTACAGAAGCACAGTGTGCTAGAAATCTCTCTGGGGATGAGGAAACAGTTGCTCTGGTTTTGCTACTTGTCTCTCATTAGCAAAACTGCCTTAAAAGAGCCAGCAGTTTGTCTAAATCCTTCATAAATATCTCAGATTAATCTCAAGTAAGAAAATCCTGTCCTCTCAAATCCTCCTGAGGCCATTCATGACCAAGAATTCAAGTCCTGAGAGGGATGCTTTACAAGCCAAAGTCATTTAATAAGATTATCCTCACATCTCCTTTATGAACTCGTGTGATACTTCTGTCTTTTGATAGCTTCATTTCTGTTGTCCTAACTTTTTTTTTCCTTTGTAGGCAAGCTGTTTTTCAGGAATAAAACCACTGGATTTTTTATTGAACAGTCTCCAAATTTATTTATTTTTTGCCTTTATTTTTAAAAGCAGTGCTTTAGCATGTTAATGCAGATTGATAAATGTATCTCACTCCCTTCCCTCACTGCCCCATCAAATGTCACCACAAACTGGGATCTTCAGGGATTTCTAAAGCCAGATAATGCTGAACTGCACTCACCAGCTGAGATGACACAGGCTCTCCAGCCAGGCACAAGGCTTTGCTTCAGTTGGCTTTACTCTGTAAGAGGAGGACTAAGACAGTCCCTCTCACCCTGTACAAACACCTTAACTGAGCTCTACCTCCTGGCCAAGCACCTGAGTAACTCACAGCACCACAGCAGACAGCCTCTGGTGAAACACACACTCCTCATTACACAGATTTTGTTAGGATTTCCTTAAGCCATTTAGACATTTTGCTTATCAATACCTACCTGCAGATCAAGCTGACAGTTTGCCAGCCCCATGCACTAGCTCTTTTTCTCCTGCACTACAGCCATCTGCTGCAAGGTTTTCAGCAGGGATGTTAGTAACAACTGCTGCCCAAACCCCAAATATTTTGCAGTACTGCAGTGTTACTCAATAATACATTTCTGTTAGAGGCACAAACTCTATTTTCATTATGCTTAGCTCCATGGGGCCTTCCCTGCTGCTGATTAGTGTGTCTGCAAGGGTAACAACACAGGAGATGTTTGCTTTTGTCTCTTACTCTCAATGCTCTCTGCTTTCTATTACAGTTAAGACATCACCAGTCCTTTATCTAGATGGGGTTAACCAGAGCATGAGATATTCCTGCAAAAGTATGGGTGTTTAATTCCAATAATCACTTCCCTCCACCTAGTAGCTGTCTTTTATTTCTGTTCTTTTAGTCTGATCAAAATAAAGATATAAATGTCCAGTGTATATATCTTGTCACTTCCTCCTTACCCTTTGGTCCCCTACAGGAGGTGATCATTAAGAGGAAAAATTTCTCAACTTTAGAAAAAAAATCAAACAATGCTACTCCTTTTTTAAAATCATTTTCAGATCCTTCCACAAAATCTCCATGACTGTGCAATTGGCACTAACCCAGTAAACTCATCAACTGATTATCTTAAATCATCAATGATTTTTTAATTATTTTTTTTTTCCTGGATGACTTTTGTTTCACAGAGTCTTACTGACATGTGTTTGCTACCAGTTCAGGACAGTGACTTAGGAAAAGGAGCATGTCCTCTGCAAAGACCACCCAGTTCCTGAAACATATGTGCTGAATGCATCCCAATATTACTATAGCTGTCTCTGAAACTCTTTACTGACTTCTTGTATCTTCCCCTTCACCTGAGTTTTTTCCCCTTCTGTTGTTTCCTCCTGGACACCCCCTGATGCCCTGTCCTAGCAGGGATGTGACTCACCTGCCCTGATACCCACCTCTTTCCCCAGCATGCTGCTGGCACCACAACTCTCTCAGCCCTCAAATTTGTTAACACTCTTTTTTCCTCATCTCACACAAACAGGGTGACAATGAGGCAATGTCATTTATTTGGCTTGCTTTTCCAGTCTGTACCAGTACGAGTCCTGGAACCCAAAGCTTGGTCTAGAAAGCATTTTTTCTGTTGTCCACTCAGTGTTTGGCTGCTGCATGGACTGAAAACACTGCTGCTGTGAGGATCTTCAAAAGCAATAGAGTTCACATGCATCTCCAGAGATGCAGATGGATGAGTTGATCCTTCTGCTCTTATTTTATGTATAAATCTGCCTACTTGCCAAAGAGCTGATCACAGAGGCTCTTGTTTAAACCAGACCCATTGCTTAGGGTCAGGAACATAACTATGACATCCCAGATGCCCCGAGGACATGCACACTGTGGATTTTGTTTTTGCAATTTGTCTGAGGAATTCTGCCAGTCACAGCTGAAAAATCTCATCTCTGGCTGTTTGCTGTGCCTAGCACATGGTGTCTGGGCCAGCACTGCAGGCTGCACAACCTTTCATTAACATGGCCAAAAATAAGGTTTGGATTAGAGCTTGTGGAGCTGTGGCTTTAACCTTAGTGCCTGACCCTTTTCTTTAGCCACAACAAAATGACCAGAGCTCCCTTAGAAAGAGGACAGAAAATACATTTGTAGGCCTAATAATCATCTCATCTCCCCCTTGCTCCCCCGACTCTTGCAAACACAGCCTGGCTGGCAGGTCGGGCTGCCTTGAAACGCTCATGTGCTGCATTCTGGGAAGGCAGTGATGGGAGAACAGCCTTTTCATTTCCTACATTCAGAGCGGTGACTGAATCCTCGCCCTCAGCAGCAGCAGCACTGCCCCGTGCGGCGTGTGAGCGAGCGGGGTGTGGGGACAACGGCCCCTTGCAGATGATGCACAATCACCCCCTGGCTCACTGGGATCTCTCTCCTCAGCACCTGCTGCAGCTGAAGCCCCATCTGTGCTCCCTGGAGAGCTGCAGCGTGGCAGTGCTTCATGTGCCCGGTGTCACTGTGCTTCCTCAGCTCCTGTTCCCTGGAATGAAAGAGAATCCGGGGAGAAGAGGGCTGGAGGGGAAGAGGCTGACAAAAGGGTGCACACAAAGGGAGAGGTTTAATTAGAGAACAGGTCGGGGGGCACTGACACTGTGGGCAAACACTCAGAGCAGGGCAGGAGTAATTAGGTGCACCAATCTCTGCTGTTAACAGCCCCTTCAGCACCTATTATTCCAAAAAACAGAAGTGGATCAGTGTCTGAAAGTGGCTGGAAACTTCATTTTCACCTCTGTCTATTAAACTAGCTTGCAAATCTGGCCCAAATGTGAGGTGAGCACTGTGCACTGACTATGCAAAACAACACTAAGAAACCCAGAAGCTTCTCTTTGGCACTGATTATTTCCTGACACTGTTTAAAAAAGCAGATTTTCCTAATATTTCTGCCTCAGGGACTCTCAACTGCTTTACAAAAGAAGCTGTGAGGGTCATTCTGGTTCCATTAAAACTTGAAACTGAGGATGGGTGTGTATATAAGGCATTTCAGAACTGCCATGGCTCTGAGAATCAGTACAGTATAAATGAAGTTATCAGTTACCAGATGTCACATTCTGCCTCCCTATTTACAGTGAGCAAGCCAAACACCCAAATTAAGACCTTTCATATACTGACAATTCTGCTCTTGATATTCTTGCCAGAATAAATTAGAAGCAAGTCCCCTGAAGATGAGACAACACCAGTTTCCACGAGATCAAACGTATAAGCAAGAGCCTTACAAATATTTACATGATTATGTTCCACATCTCCCCCAGTACTTTAGACAATTCTTCTATTTTACTAAGAAATATATAAAATCTCAGAGATTTATTTTTTTTCTTGGATTTAGCTAGTGGAAGAGAAGTATTTGCACCTGCAGATGGGCATGAAAATTACCCCCCTGCTTTCTGTCTTCAGCTTGCACTTCAGAAATGATAAAGGATTCTGATGGCTCACCCAGGATCTGCTGCTCCCCCACCTGCCAAAACACTTGCTTCTTTCCTATCAGTAAGCCCTGACTGGGCTCCCATTGGTCCAAACTGGATACAGGTTTGGAAATAATAGGGGATCTCTAAAAATGACAGAAATAATCACTGAAACAGACAGGAAGACAGCTGAACAGCCTGCTCTTCCAGTTCCTTGTCTCACCATTGCAGAGCAATAGCCTGGTGTCGTAAGCCAGTGACACCTCCCACTGACATTGCTCTGCTCTTTGGTCTTAAGTTAGTTACCCATTGAATCAGCAAATTCTCTTTCCTAGGCTGTGGGGATCCCATCAAAGAGGTAAAATACCATCTATACAAGTAAGAAATGTTTTCCAACCTGCAGAGCTAGAGGCATAGCTGCTGAGGTCAGCACAAGGGGGTGCACTAAGGCGTGCCAGTGTCACATGCACTGTGGGCACAGCTCTGTCCCTTGGCCACACACTGCAGTCCCAGTGCTCAGCTTCACCCTCTTCCAGTGGGGAAGCCAGTAACTCCTGCAAGCTGCTGGGCTGAGGACAGGTCCCAAATTCCTTTCCCACCACAGTCAGGACTGGAAGGTTTATCAGAGGCTGTTGCAGGGTGCTGCAGCAGTTGCTCAGTGCTGCTCAGGGAGCCCTATGCTGCTGCATGGGCAGCTTGTCCTTGTGTGGGGGGTGATTTCCCCACAGGAGATAATTCCTTCTTGATTCACTTGCAGGCTACATTATTTCAAGCCTAGGAAGGCTGAGTTCATGCTATCAATTACAGTTTCAAAGCCACTTTATGTTATTTGAGAGAAGTGCTAAGAGCACAATGTGAAACCACAAAAGTGCTCTTTTGGCATTCTTTAACTTAGGAAGAAATGGAGATGCTAATTTAAGCTTGTTGTAACCATCCTCAGATTGAATTTTATCCCAGAGAAAAGTTAGTATTGTTATGTGCCTTTCAGAAAAAAGAAAAAAGAAAAAAAGAAAAAAAAAAGCTTTTTTTTAAGAAGCTAAGATGACCTTCATCAGAAGTAATAGTCACTGTAACACCATCATTCCACTAATGGCACACACAGAAGAGAGGTGCCTAGGAACTGGAAAATAGAAGTAGGAAATCCAGACAACTCAGTCAGCCCTTTGCTCTGCTGTTGAGTTATTTGGCCTCAGGCAAGTCCAGGGAATTAAGGAAGAACTGTCTCTGACTCAGTTGTTTGGTGAGATGCTTAAACATCAGTTAACCTCTCTGTACACTGAGAGATTGAATTGTCACAGAAACTGATTAATCTTTGCAAGACACTTTCTAATCCTTTGGCAAGACTACTTGATGATTACTGCACACGTTCATGATACACAGACACAGACATGTTGGTATCTCTGCATGCAGACAGGCATTCTCTCTGTGAAATATTTCCAGATAAATTACTGATATTGCTTTTTAATGGCATACACCATTTTATTAGTAAAAGGAAAACATTTAAGCATGTTTTCCTCTGCAGAGCCACTTTCAAGCTAACACAAAAGACCATCTCTCAGTGAGTCAATCACACAATAATTTTAAACTGGTTTAATGCATGGTGCCACTACCACAAAAAAACAAAAACAAACAAACAAACAAACAAAACAAAAACAAAAAAAAACAAAAACCTCTCCCCAGTCATAGAATCATCTAGTTTGGAAAAAACCCTCAAGATAATTTAATCTAACCTTTAACCCTACTTTATCAGGTCCACTACTAAGCCATATCCCCAACCACCACATCTTCTATACAGATTTTCAACCATCTCCCTGGCACCATGTTCCAATGCTTGACAACCCTTTTAGTGAAAATATTTGTCCTAATATCCAGTTTCAACCTCCCCTGGTCAGCTGGAGGACACTCCCTCTTGCTCATCAATCATATTTTCCTGCACAGACCCTTGTGCTGGCAGTAATGCTTGCACACTTTGAAATCTCTCTTCATTTTTCCCCCTCCCCTGGATGTTTTTCAGCCAGATCTGTTCCTCCTCAGGGCTGTGTGTCTGCACAGCAGCAGCAGTGGTTGGAAGGTGAGGTTTCACATTGACCCTAAACCAACATCTATCTCAGATGATGGCTTCAGGACTAGGGGAGAGGCTGTGAACCAGAGCATGGGGGATCTGGAGTCACCAAAATCACTCAGAATCTCCACACTGAAATCAGCCCTCCTCTGCTCACTAGCTGCTGAGCAGCATCAGGCCTGCATGCCAGCTCTTAGCATCCCAGGACACATTTCTCTATGGTAGCTAGCAGCTTTCAGCATCACTGTGTGAAATCCATCACTGACTACACACAGCACATGGAGGAACAGCACCATGAGTCTAGTGTAAAAGCTGTCTGTGCTGAGAGCCCAAATACACACACCAGCCTTAATAATACAGATTTTAAAAGTAAAATAAAAAATGGCTCATTTTGCCAGACAAATGAAGAGCAGATCCTGGCAGCATGTGCTTTATTTATAGTAACAGGTAATATCTCTGAGGACTGACAAACACTGAGCAAAATGGAACTGAGTGCAGTGCAAAGATTAGTAATAGTTTAACTCTTAGTTGGACACTTCACTCAGATTCCTTTGCTTCTCCTGTGAAAGAAGCAAGGCAAAGCATGCTGACTGCTTCCAGAAATAGCAGAGACTTGAATAATTCATCAGCAGGCTGCACATTCACAGACTGTGAGCATCTCCTTTGCTAGCTCTCAGAGCCCACGTCAGCTGAATGCATTTCCTCACAGGCATCCCTTGTAAAAGAGCAACGTGAGAGCACAAAATCAAAGGGAGAAGTTTTGTCTGTGGCTTTACACAAGGGACCAAAACTTTCCTGATTCTTAAAGCTGACTTTGGCAATCACTAAACTTCTTGCTTGCACAGTGCAAATAGCTCTGTTTCTCACTCAAAGGGCTCTCCTGCCTAATGCAACAATGGATGAAGGGTGTTTAGAGGTAGGAAAACTGACATTCCTGGGGACTTTGGATGCTTAGATACACCGTGGAGTTGTCACTGACATTCACAAAGCCACCCCTCGAGTGACAGCTGGCTGTGGGGCTGTGTGGCATGTTACAGTAATGTGTTATTTATAATAGCTATCTGCATGCAAGGTAAGCCTGGAAAACAAGTGTGGGGACACCCAGGTCAATATATGATGCTTCTCCAGAATGGCAAAGAAAAACAAAAGAGCAAAATGCCACAGTAATGTGTCTAGGCAGGGGAATACTGCAGAGGACATCACCACTTCTGCTCAGTGGCTTAAGAAGTTCACCTGGAAGGCTCCAGGAATGAGTACTGTGTCTTGGGCTTTGGGACATACAGGTCCAGTGTTTTAGAGAGAGGAAGGTTTTGGATGGAAGTCTCCTGTACAGGCAAATGGGATAGTTAACAACCTGCTGGCTCCAAGGAGAAGAGGCAAGGCTCCTCTGGCCAGCTGCTGGGGTGAAGCTACTCAGAGAGCAGACTCCTGACTTGGTTCAAGTGGAGCTCATTGTTTACAGCAAACAAAACAGATGTGCAACCCTAATTTGTACAAGAATTAAAATTTCCTCAATAATAAACACCTACAATAATTCCTCAATAATTGAACATATACAAATATCCAAAAGCATCACAGAATCATGGAGCATAAAAACATAGAATTCCACTGGTTGAAAGAGACCTCCAAAGGTCATCTAGTCCATCCCACCCCTGCAGTGAGCAGGGACATCCTTAGCTAGGTCAGGCTGCTCAGAGCCTTATCCATCCTGACCTTGAATATCTCCAGGGATGGGCCCTCCAGCACCTCCCTGAGCAATCTGTTCCAGTGTTCTACCACCCATGTGACTTTGCTTGTGCTTAACATTACACAAATGCTTCTAGGGATCAAGGATTCCATTTTCTTTTTCCAAAGAAACACCATGGTAATGAATGGAAACCAAGAAGAAATATAGGCTACAGGAACAGGTATTTCAACAAAATAACCCTACTATTGGAAAACAAATGCCTGAATATTCAAGAAAAAATGACTTGAGCAGAATGTGCAATTGCATCAGGAAAATCTATTACTTATTCAGTAGCAAATGCATTAAGGATATCATCACCAGCAGCAGCACTGCCAAGTACTATTAAGAAGCTGTGCATTGAGTCAGGCTGCTCCTCATAATTTATTAAATGAATGCTTCTTTCTTCATTCCAGCAAAGACTAGCTTCCAAGATTGGGATGTTAAGAACTATTGGGTAAATTGTTTTCTGCAGGACAGTTTTCCAAACAGGGGTAATTTCTATTTGCTTTGTGCACTCTGGAAACCAGTGCCTGATGTTGATGCAGTCCCCGTGGGCTTGGCCACAGCTCAGTGGGGTGGCCTCAAGCTCCAGCAAGAAGCTCAGGGCTTATGTCCTCTGTTGGGTGCTGCAGGAGTTGTATCTTCCTCCAGAAAAGACAGCTGACATGCCAGCAGTGCCCTCACCTTCACTGCTAGAGGGCTGAAGTTCTCCAGGGAGCATCACATCCAAGCCAAGACTACTCAGGTCCACAGCACAGCCCTAGGTTGGTCCCAAAACCAAGCCTAGAAAATGTAAAAGTGTCTCTCCTGACCTCACTGCTTATTTTTCCTGAGTTTTTGCAGGCTCTTTGGAGCATGTGGCATCAGCAGCCCAGCACAGTGTCTCCCAGCATGGCAGTCTCTACAGCTGCTGTAACGTATACTATATAAAGATAACCCTCAGCTGGAGGAGTCCTTAGGCAGCTGCAATCCACCAAATTGGCATTTCATGTAGCATCAGAGACCCTGGGTGCAACAGCACCTGGGAAAAAGGGAACAGAGCCTTCCAAAGATGGCCTCCCATTATTTCCAGAAATCACCTACAGTTTCTGAAGTTCTTACACATGGGACTTTGATCCCTTAGGAGATCAAAATTGGGATTTCACCATTTTGGCTTAACCTGTCCCTCATGTGGATCTCATGATCAGCAGATATTCTGCTTTTTCCTCCTAGAAATCTTTTTGTTTTTCCCAACACAAACCACAGCACAATAAAGTATTAAACCAGAGATTCAAATGACCACATTGTTTCCACATCTTTGCACATCTGACAATAAATTTTTCTAAGAGTAAAGATGCCTCTTCTTTGTCCCTCAGCTTCTCCTCTCCAACCCCTTCATTCTTTCTCTAAAAAAGGTCAATTTTTCATGCAAGCTGTACAAGTAACTGTCTCAGTTGTTTTGATTTTGCATTTCTTAGTTTTCATGATGCTGGCACCTGTGGAAAAAGTTCACTGAGTCTGGATAAGAGACAAGAGATCTACCTTGGTGTATTGAAAGAGGGCTGGCTGGCAGCTACATTTTGTTTTCCCTTTTTCCTATTTTTTAAAAATAGAACAAAACCTCACTGGAGACACAAGACTTGAAAATATTACTGCAAGAACAGGCATAACAGGGATGAAGAGATATTCTCTGTCTCCTCACTCATCATAGATCTTCACTGAGCAGGGTAAGAGGAGAGGGAGCAGAGGCAAATATTATCTTTTGGATTATTTCCTCTAGGAAAATAAAGCTTGAGTTTAAATGAGCATTTTTAGAAGCACCCACAAAATGGACACAGCAGGAAGACCAGCTTGGATATCTGAAAATGAATTAAAAGAGTCTGTTTTCTTTCCTCATTCAAGGAGAGAATAATTTGTAGGTGGTTATTATCACTGTGCTGAGCAACTGGTTTCCAGTTGGGAAAGTCACACTGGCTGTGGCATCTGCTTCTGTTTCTTTTTTTCTCTGAGGTGAGGGAGAGAGTATCCCTAAACTTTCACACAGTAGTTTGTAGCTTCAAGTTATCTCACTGTGCTTTCTTGTTTTCTTACAGGTCACTAGAACAGAGCTGTCTCAGACTTGTGTGTGGCAGTTCAGGGACTTGCATCTGAGGTGCTCATCTGCACCACATCTTACTCCATGGGCTGCAAGAAGCAAAAGCAACCCTGAGGAGACATGGGGAGAGATGGAGTCAGGCAGTTTAACCTAAAAATCACATACAGTTCTCACTAGATTTTTCTACCCAAAAGACAATTGGGCTAAAACACTAGTGACAAAAATCTGAAAACCTATCAAGTGTTTGCATAAGCACCTGCAAAGGCAGGAGCAAGCAGTTGGAGGACTGCTGGCAGACTTTCTGATAGACAGGGGTCTCTGTCTCAGAAGCAAATCATAAGAGTTCCTCAGCAGAACACTGTGATCTGGAGCTGTGACTGTGGGGTGGTTGCAACCTGCATAAAAGGGGAAAGTTCAGCAGCTTTTCTCATTACAGCTTTTCTCATTACAGCTGGCAACACTGTCATCAATGGTTCAGCAGCTTGCAAGGCTGGTGTGCCAGACCATATCTCTCTGCCACATTAGCATGCTGATGAAAGCTCAGTGGGAGACTCCCTGCTGGTGGATGTGTCTCTGTGGAGAACAGCACCTCTCCCATCACCCACTTTGGCTCTCGGTGGGAGCTTCTTGTAAGAACCTCCCTCAAAATGCTGCAGGTCTCCTGCAAAAGCTGCCACTGTGCAATTTGGCAACCATGCTTGAGGTGCCTGCATCCCAGCTTCAGTGGTGGTGGAAGAGAACCTTCCCAGCCTTCACCAGCACTCAGCAGAAAGGCTGCTGGATCTGAGTTGCACTCGATCACTTGGGTCTCTCTCCATCTCTGGCTTCAGCTCCTCTGTGTTCACTCTCCCCCTTGCATTCATCATCCTTTTTTGGCTTACCCATTCTTCATGATTCAACACTAGTTTTCTTATCCTCAGTGCCTGCTTTCCTCACAAGTCTGGCAGCTTTTGTTACCTGCAATATATTTGGCAGCTGACTCACTACACACTCATTATTTTACTGAAGAAGTTTCATCCATCCTCATTTTGGTCAGTAGCACAGTACTGGCTGAAATAGTACAGCACCCCGTGTGAATACAGCTTGCCTCTTTTATCTCAAGCTAGGGAGGTAAAGACCACAAGCTCAACACAAAAGAAGCAGAGTGAGAGTTAGGAAATAATACCATTTATTTGGGAAACCTGTAAAATTGCCTGAAGCACTGAGAATATTTGCTTTCAGGATTTTTGTGGGTCAGATTTCCTCTGCAGAAGCAATTTTAGCTCTGCCAATTAGTTATAAAAGATGGAAGGAATCTCAGATGAGTTTAACTTTGGCACCTCTGTTTAAAGAAGTTCCCAGAACCATTGCTAGCATGGACAATATAATGTTTGTCTTTATATACCTTGGGTGGTTTGTCTTTATATATCTTGAGTGGGGTGGAGGGAAGCTTAACATATTCCATACCATATGACATCAGCTGAACTCTAAAAGCTAGGAAAAGGGGACAGGAGGGCACTGGCCCAACTGTGACATGTTATGAGCCCTGCTACCTCCCCAAGGGAAAAAAAAAAAGATGGCACAACCAAGAAGAACCAACTAAAACCAGACAAGCAGCAAAATATTATGTAGGGGACAAAAAAAAAAAAAAAAAAGAAAACAAAAGTGATTCCCTGGAAAATGCCACTTCCAGTTAACTATGGTCATAAACTCAATTTTAAAGGAGGAATGCAGGAAAACATGCATTTTATAGTTTAAGGTTTTGTCCTGTAGAAGCTGGAATAACTTGAACAATAGAGACACCCATCACAATTTCATCACAACATAGCTTTAAGCTGTGGAATTATTAAACCCCAGAATTCAAGCAAGCGTTTGCTAAATAAAATCCTGTCAAACCTGATTTCCACAGGTGGATTATTCCTTCTTAGGCTACAGCAAGACAGTCAACATTAGCCAAAGTCTTTCAAAAAGGAAGCCCACCTAAAATAACCTTTGCTTCATCATCAGGCCTAATCTTAATGAGCTGAAATACATCTTTGCTGTAACTAAAGTCACACCCCAGAGGAACTCTGCTACACACAGGACAGAACAGTGAGCTACTTATCCCTAGCTCAGAGGAACTCCAGGCTCTCAGGAAGCTGTTTCACCATCTATAGCAATCTTTCCAGTACAGAATCCTCTACATCTTGCACATGACAGCTCAGCATTTACCCAGAGCTGTTTGAAGGGACATGAGCTTGTCTCTAAACAGGAGCTCACCACTTCACTACAGAAGATAAAGAAGTGGAAGAAGAGGGTTTTTTTTTTTTTCCCTCTGGTGTCAGAAGTTGGTCACCTTCCAAACAGCTGGGGGGGTTTCCTCTCACTACCCATACTCACAACTCCTATGCTACTATTCACAACTACTATACATATTAACAACAGCAGCTATTTAAGGCAGGCAGTGGAAGCAGGTTCTGAGTAGTAACTTCATTTAGCTGTGACATTTAATTCCACAGATAAACAGATTTTATTTTATTTTTTTTTGCTAAGAAAATGCTCACATTTTCCCCTCAACTCTTGCCAGTTTAATTACACCTTCAATCAGTAAGTAGTTGCTCAATCTTGCCAGTTAAATTATTAAGTGGAATAGTGGAAGAAATGATGAGCAGATGAGATGGAGTGCCCTGGGACTGTAGCTAGGGCTGGGCACAGGGAGATTCCCTGTCTGAGCCTATTCTCACATCTCCACACACACAGCATTTCCTTTCTTCCCTCCCTCTCTGCTCTTGAGCTTTTCCTTGAGATTACTGCTTCCCATGCCTTTCCTGAACAAAGCTTTTGAGTGTCCCTGTGGCTTCCCCAGCAAACTGTCTCTTCATAGGCTGGATAGAAATGCCAGGTCCCAAACACGTGTCAAGGTGAGACCTCAGAACAAAGAAAGGGTTGTTTTCAGGGCTAGGGAAGAGTATAAGGTATCTTCAACCTAAAGAAAAGGGTTTCATACAAAAAAAAGAGATGAAAGAAGAAAAAGAGAAATCATTAGAAGAAAATATGCAAAGAGGAAACATCTAATGAATGGGTTAGAATCAGGAATAGTGAAATGAAGCTGATAGCCTCCCTGAGACAAGGGAATGTGGAAAGCAAGAGGGAGAACAGATTTGGCATTACACATGAAATGGCAGAGAGAGTGAAATGGCACTTTTTAACACCATCATTAACTATCCTTATTGGAGCTTTCTGTCAGCCACTAAATTTGCATACAAGCTTCCCATAATGATCCATATTTCTGGTTATTAACTTTCAGCAAGGTCATCCCCATGAAAAGAATTTCTGAACCTGGCAATGAAGTAATTAATTTCTCTGTTAGAGAACTTGTTTAGCCAATAACAGTTCTTAATATTTTAAGACAATTTTCTCCTACTTAGAAGAATGTATGGAATATGAGTGACTAAGCAGCAGAAAAACCTTACCCCTCAAGGAAAGCATTGGGCTAATTAAGGCACTTCTCATATGCTGATACAATATTAAAAACCAAATTAATGACAAAAGGTGGGTTTCTGCTGTTTTCAGGCAAAGCAGTATGTAAAGTAGCCCTTTTTTTTAGGGAAAATACAAACTGGAGAGAAGTTGTCAACAAGGTACAGAGAGTCCTCCATGTTTATTGACTATCTTGGGGACTGAATGCTGGCAGTAATTTGCACCAAGTTGTTCACCATTTTTTGATCTTTGGCTCAGTATTTTGCACTACTGGAAAATGATGGAGGAAGAGAGTGGGAATTGTGCCAGCCCAGGATTTCAAACTTGAAATGGAGGAAACCTGAGAGTACTGCTCAACTTCTGTCTGCATTAATGCATTTATTGCAAAATCCAGAGGGACTAGCACAGACCCCAGCAGTGTGTTGGTTGGAAGTATAAAAACATATTATCCTCATGTACATTGCTCAGATCAATAGTTTCTCAAAGGTGAAATCATTCTCAAGGCCATACATAGGAGGTGGGTGCTAAGAAAATTGGGCTGTATTAAGTATAAGATTTTTTTTTTTAAGAAAGGTTCCAACAATTAGTGTTTTCTTAGCATTTCAAATGGGGAAGATAAGTGATTAGGTTGCAAAATCACCTGACATGCCAAAGCTATGCATACTTTGTCAGCAGGCTAAGCAGCACAGGGAAGTCCACCATGGCCAAATTATAAAGCAAGTGTCCAAATACTCAGGCATTGCAGCAAGAACTGCCTCTGGATGGAGTCCAGGAAAGCAGAGCACCAAGCAGTCCATGGGAAAAAATAGCTGACAGCTCCTGTAGCAGGAACAAGACTACAAGTTGGTGCCTGGCCTGTCAAACATCCCCCATAATTCTATTTCACTGATGGAAGAACCATGCTATTCTTCCAATAGATTCCATTTTAACCTCAGCTCCATGTTCTCTCCTGTAAGGGCAGTTAACAAAACCAGTGTCTATTTTGTTTATTTTCTTGGGAAGTTACAGTCATTGCAATCACTGTGATTATAAACTTAATAAATGGAAAATAATTTCATTTCTTCTGATCAAGATTCTGTGTTCTCAGTCAGTTGCCTGTTGGATCTGATAGTCATATAACCTAAGCAACAGATTCAGGGATCCCAGCCTCTGCCAGATCAGCAGAATGAGGAAGACACACTCTGGTGGCTTGAAAGCAAAGTACATCTCTTTGATGAGAAAGAAAAGGGAAAAAAAAATTATTGCAAATTCACTTCCTTTGTACTTTTCAGCAGGAAGAGTCTCAGAGGAAAAGAGTTTTCTTTGAGAAGTCATCTAAACCAATTCTTTGCACATTTGTATTGTTGGTTTTGCTGATGAATGATCTCTGGATCTTATGTTCCTGTTTGTGGTTTTTTTTTTCAAATGATGTCATTGTTTGCATTGTTTGGGTTGAGTAAAAAATTTCTGGGGACAAATGTTTTACAGCATTGTACTAAATACTGCCTTGAATTATACCCCACTGACTTCAACAGAATTTCCCAGGAATACATATACAGTAGGCAAAACTAGATCCATTACAGCTGCATAGCTTACTTCATTCTCATGCCTTCCATTGGTTTTCCTTCCATTTGACCCCATCCTTAAAGTCTTTGTCAGGCTAAGAGTTAGGGAAATTATTTGGAAGAAATTTGTATTTACTGATGCCTATTCACTGTGTAAATTTCACAGTACAGTCATGTAAAGTAAAAAAAGAATTTCTGTCATCTTCTTGAAATACCAATTGACAAGTAAGCTCTGAAGACTGAGGTACCTTTATCACTTTTGTGCTTCCACAACTTCTTAAAACTTCAATGGACCACACAAACTTCTCTTCTGAGCAATTAATATTCACTTATACACCACATCAGTTGTTTTTTTCTTTGCACTTTGTGTCTGCTTTTGGCAAATAGCTTGTTATGACACTACAAATTCAAGACAGTTATACTTTGGAACTCATTGGAATGCCTCAGAACCTATTAGTTATAAGGCTTTTTAGTTACAGAAATAAAATGTCAACTAACTGAAAAGACTTGGGCATACAAAGCAACATAGCCATCTGCAATTAAGAACTGTAAAAAGATCTCTGCTATCCTGTTAGGGTAAAATGATTGGTATAACTGATTTCAAATAATTCACACCAGAAAAAGAAGTGCATAAATATACACAAAAGCCAGTGCATTACTTCTCCAGATATATATAATGGCATTGAATAATTAATTACAATTATGTCTCATAACTATTGGCTGGTTTTTTTTATACTTAATCTTTTTGCAGAACCAAAACTATCAAATGTGAGGTGAGTGTGAGAGATAAACAGGCTGAATCTGTACCTGGTGCTGGCTCAGGAGAACACTGCACTGGTGCTGTGGGCTGTTTCCATGGGCCTGGAGTGAAAGGATGAGGGGTGATGGGTTTAAATGAGAGAAGAGGAGATTGAGACTGGATCTCAGGAAGAAGTTGTTTCCCTTGAGGGTGGTGGATCAGTGGCACAGGCTCCCCAGG
>JAOEGS010021204.1:0-11809 GCA_025447755.1 Corythornis vintsioides | reverse complement strand
GCTACAGTTCAGCAGAATTGCAGTTACACGGTGCACAGCTCAACCTAAAGCAGTCCAAATCTAAACAGGATAACATGTACTCATCCAGATGATAAGGGGTTTGGGGTTAGTCTTTTGGTTTTGAATTTGTTTGTTGGTTTGGTTTTGTTGGTTTTTTAATTCAATAGACACTGAGCTGTTCCTCCTTTTCTCAACCACCTGCCCTAGACAAAACGTGCAAGACAAGCAGGAACAAAACAGGAGAGTAAATCTGTGGAAGGAAACTCCTGTTTAAACTCAAATCAGAGAATGGGAATCTGGCATTTACACTCCATTGAAACCCAGAGATAACTCCACAAAACGCTTAATCTGCCATCCAAAAAAACAGGGACTTGCATTTGCAGAAAAGGCAAAGCTACTTTGCTACTAAATTACATGGATTGAACGTTGTAAAATGTCCTGAAAAAAGAAAAACTGAAACTTTCAGGTACTCTTCCACTAGTAGTTCACTATATAAAGCAAAACAAGGTAAATGAGCTCATTAATATCTTCAAATTTATTGAGGAATCTATGATTAAAATGATTTTTTCTACCTTGGTTTACTTATTAATTTGTTCCTTCATTATCAAATACAAAATTGACTGACTTCAAAGAAGACTTTTCATATCCAAAATTTTCCATTGCACGGAGAAAAAAAAATTTGTCAACAATACAAATGTAATGGAAATTCTGAAATAACTTCAGCTTTGTGACTAGGGATGAAGGAATATAATCTTCTAATTCTGGGATTCTGGAGAGTAAGGCCTGATATTCTGCCTTAAAACTGATGTGGGTATTTGTATGTGATGTGATATGTGCACATGGACACTTCTTTGAATAGGTCAAAGTGGCAACCTGTATTTTGCTCAAAATGAAACTAAAATTGCCCAGGTGGAAAAGAATCTTACTTGGAGATTAAGTTGTTCTTTAAAAATAAATAAAAAAAATAATCGATTTACAAGAAAGTGCCTATAATCTGTCCAACAAAAGCCAAAAAGATACAGTAATAAGAAAAGTTTCTTCAAAATATCTACAATCAAAATGAACTCAAAAAATAACTCTGGTCAACAGTTATAAGTTGAAGCCTTTTCCCCATCAATATTCACTTAAATGTCCCAAGTGATTTGAAGCACATCTGAAACTTGGCATTTTATTAATTTTAGCCATCTTTTTTTCCACTATAAAACATATGCTTTCTTTTCTACTCTCATGACCCTCTAACAGCCACATAAAGATACTGAGTAAGTGTTTGTGGGAGCAGGAGAAAGAGCAATAAGTAACCTTAATTAAATTCATTTAGTCACAAGTGTGAAATTATCTCAGTATTCAATTTCTCACAGACAACTCTCATATGTATAAACAGCCCCAGAACTGAGGACAAGCTAAAACATCTACTTTCCCTCTTCTAATTTTCTCTCCCTTTAACAGCCTTTCAGACAAGGTCTCCCTACATTTACACAATAGCCACCTGGATCTGCTTTCCTTCCAACATGTTTCTACTGGTAAAGCTTTCACAGATGAGCAACTTTGTCAAGGCCTGAAAGGAGCTGGAAGACTTTCTCAAAAGTTTTGTATCTCCACGAAGGGGTCTTGTCCTGTATCACTTGTGTAACCTCTGCTGTGCACACAAATAGGCCCAGTATCACTGTACCCATAAACATCACCATAAAAATCAACATTCTTGCAAAAAAGACACCAGTGAGGCTCTATCACCACCTCCATTCACATTTGGCTCATAAACAGCCAATTCAAATGAAAAATTAACATAGGCACATTTCTGAAACCAGCAAGCTCTCAGCATGCTGTGAGCTTCTGAGAACTGCAAAGCAAATTAAGTATGAGATCAAACCCAGTAATACTTCCAAAGAGAAATGAATCATTGAGAAACCTCATAGTAGGAAGAAAAACAGAGCAAGGCTTTTTCATAAGCCCGAGTATGAAATTTTACCTCCTGTTGGGGGAGCTCACTAAAGTCACTGTATGTTGAAGCAAACATGTTTGTCTAAAGACCAAAGTCAACAATCTGAAAGGGAAGAATAAGCGCAGCTGCCAAGAAAAATACCGAGTTCCACTACTGAAAAGTAACCAGATTTGGTTTACATAGCCCCTTCATCATCCTTCCAGAATATTTAGTAATTGAGCTACACAAAGTGCTGGGTTATTGCTGCTGTTTTATTACAAGAGTGTGAAGGATTTTTTTGGTTCAGTTTCTCATACATCTGACTTGTTTGTTTCTTCGTGTATAGACAGACCCATATAAACAGATTTGTTGCCTGAAAATTCTTCAGAATGCAGGTTAATTGGAAAGAGTTTGTGTAATTCTAAAGGAAACTACAGGTAATGGCAAGAAACTGTAGCTGGTCATTCAGCCTGTGATAAGAGATATTAAAACAGTAAGACCAAATAAAATTTTATTCTGCAATAAAGTCTAAAAAATAACAACACATGGAGAGAACTTTACAGTGGCAGCACTCTGTGCTGTTACCTGTAGACCAAGGAGGCTCTATGTTGCATTTCATCACACTGTTATCAGCTGTATGCTCTGGAGTTCAAAGCTGCTCATGCCAACAGAACTGCTCTGCTTAGCACTGAAGAGAAGGAAAGGGAACAGAATGGTTCCCACACACTTCTTGCATCACCCCAGGGTTAACCTGAAAGCTCACTTGGTTGCCCTGCTCGCTCATTCAGTTCCTACAGCTCTCAGCTATGGTATTTACACCATGTAATGTCATCTGTGAAGTAATCGCTGCCTCTAAGGAAGCAGAAAGGTCAGTAGCTCATTTCACACGAGTCACTGAGCAACCAACACATGAATAGAATCATTTCAGGGCTCCTCCGCAGCAGAAGCAAGCCTGCATGAGAACATGGGATCAGGGCAGCCTGCTCTTCTGGCAGGAATGGGAAGAGGAAAGCAAGAACCTCATCAGAGGTGCACGGACAGGAAGGGTTGGGCACCAAGCATGGCTTTTGGGGTGGCTCTGCCTCTCCAGCAGTAGCTACCTCTGCCTAGACATCAAGTCCTCACAGCAGCAGGTCCCCAGCACAGGCAAAGCAGGAGGACTACAATGCTTCTGCAAAACATCCTCCTCTACAACTATTTTGCTCAAGCTGAGGAAGTCCTTTCACATCATAGACACATCAACATATCACAAGAAAAGATAGATTACAGGTGTCCTAGACTCCTGAACTGATCTTGTGGTCCTTGTGACTTCAACAGTATACTCTCTATCCTTAAAGCAAATCTTAAAACTTTCAATATAATTTTGCAAGAAATAGACTCACCAATAGAAAATGGCCCTTATTATCTGGGAATTCTACATTAGCAACAATTCTGTTTCTAACTTCATATACCAGAAGTGACAAGAAGAGTTGGAGGAGAAAGAAGTGAGCAGAAAGAGTTGGAAACAACATTCAATTGAAGAAAGAAGGCAATTAAAAAGATACACAATTCAAAGGATGGCATAAATCATAAAAATGCATTGTGCAACCTCAACTCTGAAAAAATAGTTGGAGGTGTCCATGGCACTGCAGTGGCAAGATCGACTGACATCTCTAAGCCACCAAAGAAAATAAAACATTATTATTCTCCTGTTCTGCCGAATTTTAACCACTTTCCATTGCTCTTGGATAGGTTTCTGCAACAGCATCTTCACATACCCTTTATAAATAGGTAAGTTTGCATGGGAAGTTAGGTATTTAAATAAATTGCATTCAACTGTAAGCTACTGAAACTGTATTTGGTACTTATAACAGCAATATATTTACTGGGTTTAAATGTGATTATTTCCAGACTTGCAGGACTGCAAGACATGAAGCAGGTAGGACTGATGAATACATATAGATATAATGTATATTGCTCCTGCTTAAAAACAGTCTCATAAGAGACAGATTGGGGGAGTTGTTTCTGGGATTCCATACAGAGATAACCCTTGAAACCAAAGACAATCTTTTCCTCAGGAGGCACGAGCCAGTATTGTGTGTCAACAAATGCAGCCACAGAACCACATACAGAGCTACTTAGCACCATCCAAACTCAGTACACAAAATGAAGCCTATCACACAGGAATAGGTGAAGTAGGAGGCTACACAGGACTTGAAAATGCATTTAAATCACATGCTTGACAATTAAGAATTTACCTTGCAAACCTTTCCCTTCATTGTGGTCAAAAATCCCAAACAATCCCCCTCAAACACCAAACCCAAAGCACACTGAACCCCACAAACCCTTCTCTTAAAGTAGTACTAACATAATTATTTACTATACTAGTGGGATGTTGCCCAGCAGGTAACTCCAACTAAATAATGTACTGGAAGCAAATAAAAGCTATGCACAAAGCAACATGTAAGTACAGTGACTAAAAATTGTGAGCTGCATAATTAAAATGTTGACAAGAGACCTGAACCTCTAGCACTGTTTTATTTTCCCGAATCACTCTTCCTCAGAGAAAAACTTTTCATCTAATCAAAGAGCTTTTGGTGTTAAGACTTCAGCTGTCATTTTAAAAGTTAAGCCTTTTTGACTGACTTCATAACGTCAGTGGGATTCCAACATAAACACAAAATGCAATAAATTGTACATGTAATCTCTTCAGAAAACACACACGCTAATCCTTGTTCCTACTATTATTTTACTGCCAAATAAAAAACTTTATGAAGAGTATGAGCGAATTATTTGAAAGTCTCGGTTGAATTTAATACTGAAATCCCAGATACCACATCTAGTTTAAAAAAACGGAATTTTCTGCCTCCAAACTTTGTGAAAAGTGGGCACTCAGTCATCTTAAAAGCAAGAATTTTATTTCATTGACAAGTTTGTATTATCTAAAAGGCAAATGAATGCTAGTGTTACTTGCAACAAATACACCTCGTTTTCATGCATCTCTTTTGGTCTTAGTTTCTTCTACACAAATTCTGCTGCACACACCATTAGAGAAAAAAGCTGTAGGAAATCTATTACTACTACCTGTAAGGCTTAACTCATCAAAGACCTCTTTAATACTCCAAGCAAAACCATGTGATTTTCAGTACCTGGTTCTAAACTCCAGAAGAGTAATTTCTTTCGGTTCTGGGGACTGCTTCAGCTAAGAGGAGGAGGATTTTACAGACATGGAAGTATGGTTTATGGTTTAAATTTTTTGTATTACCACAAGCTTGCAAAAAAATAATGATCTATGATTAGAGTTACAGAAACTGATTTTTTTTTCTTCAAAATTATAGAAAATTGCTATTGCCATCTACTTATCTTTTGAGGGCGAAATACGTCATTTATTATTCCCAAAAGGTGTCGAACTTGGCACACAACCATATTAGAGTGGAAACTTCCCGACATACTAGATTGTATCAACATGCTTTGTCATTAGGCAATAATTATTTGCATGCAAATATCTGGATAGACTCCAAGAAAAACTGTTTAAAGTGCTAAATTACAAACATTTTAATCTTGCAGACTGGCATGGAACATTTGACTCCTGGCCTAAGCTTCCCTCTTCAGTGTGCACATCACAACCAGCTCTGCCATCAGCAGCTGGTATGTATCAATAGAGTTGCAGAGAGGAAAACAAGCAAACAAAATATTTTAATAAAATCTTCTTAGCTACAAGAAATAAAACAAACAAACAAACAACAAAAAAAAAAGAAGGAAAAAACCCAACCCCAAACACTCACAACAAACCAAATAAATAAGCCAGGAATACTACTACAAGTTCACAGATGTAGTCCTAAAAATATGGCAAATCCAAAGCTGTTGAATGTATCCCACTATTCTCTCCAGCTCGACATGTGTTTTCAATCTGAATTTTAAACATGTTTCCTAATGAAAACACTTTAGTAGACAAGATACTCTATTTTTAAGTCTGCAGATACTCTTGGAAAATGAGTTGGCTCAGTCACCTGAGAGGACTGCCCACGGTGCACTCCAAGATGAGAACTTTACAGTCAAAGTGCTAAAATCCTCACAGTAACATTTAGCTAATAATCTAGTTTGTACTATGTACTCAGTTTCCCCCCACCATCTCTTTAAGATACCAGAACCTCAAAAAAGACTGAATGGAACCATTAAATCCTTCCCAAATGTGTTCACTTTCTTATGCCACTTAAACATGTATATTAATCACCCAGAAATTTAATATCAGATTCTTGAATATTGAATATTGAAACTCTCCTCCCGTGTTCACTACAGGGAGGATGAACATTTATCACAACCAATTTTTAAAAATACCCTGTGTGTGTTTAAACTGTGGGCACCTCCCCCTCATGTTCATCACATCACCTCATGAGGATGCCCAAAGCCTTTCCAAGAAGAAAGCAAAAAACCCTGCCAAATAAATTTTTTTCTTCACCCGAGAACTTCCGAAGATCACACACATATTAACTCCCTCCCACCTCAAAACACTTCCATAAAAATCCCATTTTCTTCTCCCAGAAAAAAAGGAAACCACAAAAATAACAAACCACACCAAAAAAACCAAACCAAAATACCCCCCAAACAACCACCAAACCAAATAAAAAAAAAAAAAGCCCACCAAAACAAACCAACACCAACAAAACCCAAGCAACCAGAAAACCCAACCAAAAGAAAACCAAAACCAAACCAAGTTTCAAACAGGCATCATTCCACTCTTTCCTTCATCCACCCCTTGCTGTACCCTCTCTGAGCTGTGCCACAGGCTGGAACTGCTGCCTGACAGATGGCACGTCTGGCACTTCACACGTCCCAGGTCTGGCAGGCAAAAATCTCTGATGTAGAACAATATTTTTTCTGGTTTGGGACTAGTTTTATTACACATTTCCAAGAGCTGGGGAGTTTCTGGAGGGTTGTGCTTGTTGTGTTTTGAGCTTTGTTTGTTGTGTTTGGGGGGGTTTTTTTTAACCTGTATTTAAGTATAAGCTGTAAATTGCTTGCTTCACCCCCCTCTCCTCCCCTTTTTAGTATGTCTCTGGAGGCATCAAGCCAAAAAAACTGATTGTTAACTGTGCAACAGTGTCCTGCCTTGACATGCTTCTCAGGATTTTACAGTTGAACTAATAGTCTTTCAGTCTATATTTTAAAATCAGCCTTTTCGATGCCAAACCTAAAAGAAAATTGTACTTTACACCTTTTTAGTGTTTTTGTTTGTTGGGTTTTTGTTACTGTTTTTATTGAAATTTGGACTCATTTTTAACATCTGCCAAACATTTTTTTAAGAGAGTCTGCTTTATCAGAGATTACAGGAACCTAGGTACTCAGGAATATGTCACTTCCATAATCAGGTAGGGCAAAGGCAAAATATATAAAAATACTTTGCTCCTATTTTCAAGTGAAAGGTCACAGGGATAAAAAGTTCTAACAACCTTGTCACTTGATTTTAGAAGACAAAAAGGTATATTCTGAACACAACTTGGTGAGAATCTACACAGCAACACTCAATGTGTTATTTTGGCCAGATTCAGAATATGCCAGAATTCTACCCTCAGGTCTTCCCCAATAAGTTGTATTTATTGCATTAAAATAAACATAACTTCCCTGTATGGAATCTAATGTGTTTTGTTTTGGGGGGTTTGTTTTGGTTTTGGGGTTGCTTGGGGTTTGGTTTTGTTTTGTTTGTTTGTTTGTTTTTTTAATGGGGAAATACAATATTTTGCTGGAGAATGTATTGTTGGAGGAGACAATCTCTTATAGTATCATGTCGCTTAGTTTTACTCACCTACTTAAATAATATTGACAATATTATTAATAAATCATCAACATTATTATTACTATTAATAATAATAATGAAATTAATTGTCTAGACTATCTTCCATGCTCCTTCACAGGACATCAAACAAGCTGTCTAGGCAAACAACATTAAACAACAGTCAGTTTTCCTACCCTGCAGACTTGCAGGTCTTCAGAACTGGAATACTCCCAAAGCTGGCAGGAGACCCCCCCCCTTTACAAGCTGACAAAATATGCCTTGATAATGAGATGCAGGTACTGGTGAACCAGCTGATGGCAAGGGAAACTGCATGAGTTGGCCAGAAATGGTCCTGCAGCTTGGTAGGAAAGACCTGATTTTGCTAAAATGCTAATGCAATAAAGTCCTCAAGATATCAGAAATGGATAACTCTCCCCTGCCAAAGTTTATATAGAAAGAATTACTGTAACTGGGTCTTATTAGTCAGTGTCACTACCAAAAGGAGTTTAATTAGTGAGAGGCCCCTCAAACCAAAAACCCAGAAAGTTTTACATTTTGCAGAGAACCCCAACAAAACATGCAAGAAACAAGCTGAAACAAATTTTAAGCACCATGGTTTTAGCTGCCTAGACTTCATGGCAAACTGTCAGCTCTGTTTAGTCCCATCAGGCCACCTAATGCCTCTCTTCTCAAAGCTGTTTCACAGCTACATAACTGTATTTACACTCCTAATTACAGAAGATCAAATGAAGTTTCAATTAGTCTAAATAGGCAGTAAGGGAAGCTTTTCACACGGTGAGATACAAATGCTCCATAAGAAAGCAGCTACTTCAACTGTCCTCTCCTCATTGGTACACTTGAAACAGAGACAAGAAAGTGTTAGGCTTAACAGTGCAAAGCAAAAATTAAACTGTTTGTTACCTATTTCTCAAAAAAACCAAAATAAAACAAACAAACAAAAAGGCCTTTTGTTTGAAGCCTTTAAGACAAGGCATCCTTTGGGTTTACAGGCATCACATCATGATTTCACCAACACGGTCTGCTTCTGATGATGTCAATGTCTTTGTAAGTGCTTATTAAGCAGCTTTTATCAATGGATTAAGAAACAGCTCAGTTGCCAAGAAAAGCAAAATAAATTTTAGATCAAAGAATGTAATCAACAGACATAACAGATGACTAAGTGCCGTCTGTCAGCATATTTTTCTATGCCACAGAAGGGGTATGCAGATAAAAAGTGGTGCAGAGACCATACACTTTTCCCGACCTTTTTGTTTGGTTGGTTTTTTGTTGGTTTGTTTTTTGGGTTTCTTTTCAGCAACACCATCAGCTAGTGTCATAGTTGAGGATGTGCCAGATAAATTAAACCAACCAGGGGCTAATATGCCTGTATGGGCCAAGTTTTGCAGAATTCTCTCCTAAAAGATTTGCATTCATGAATTGGCACTGTTTCTCTTACTACATGGTGATGCTGTTTATTTTTTAAATCTCCTGGTTTTGGCTTGTGCTGAATGAATTGCTATTCCACCCTATGTCAGTTGGTTTGATTATTACAATGCCAAGTTGTTCTACTTTAAGCTAGCGAGAGAACACTCTGCAATGATTTCCAAAATAAATAACATGAAAATAAATGTAGAATTTCAGGCTTAAGTAGGCAATTAAGATGTATCACTCAACACTAACAGTTGACATTAAAAAAAAAAATATCATAGAGTTGCATAAAATCTTCAATTCATCTTATCTGGCAGATCTGAAAAGGAAACATCTTTACAAGAAATAGTAATTGCTTGTGAATTTGGATCTTATCAGAAGCATGAACTGTTTGCTCATTCCCTTACAACAGAGTATTAGTGTCTAGGAAGATTTTTCCTGGAATATGACTTTGAGCAGTACCAGCCCTTAAAGGCCACACTGGCTCTCTGGACTGGATAAGACTTCAACATAATTCCATCCCCAAGAGCCCTCAACCTTACCCCAAAGCAAAACGCTTGGCTAGCTCCAAGTCTGTGTTGACCCACAGCCTCATCCTTAGCCAAGCACCAACCCCCTGCTCTCCAGTGGAGCAGGACTCTACTGGAAATCCTGCTCAGAAGACCTTGCTTCCCTAACCCTAAAGTCAGACTGAAGCACAGAAAGGTGAGTCCACCTGCAGAAGAAACACTCAGGAGCAGATGTTTGCACATTTGTTTTGATAATGCACCTACTTCATCTATCATTCACATCTTCCATCATGAACTGAAAAGCAGACAAATTAGCTAACCACTACCCTTAAATTCAGATTATGCTACTCTGTGCTGCCTTACACCTCTGATTTTATCTGAGTACATCAGAAGCTCTATATACATATATATTTTTTTTTTTTAAATAAGGACCAATAACAAAAGCCAAACACACCTCCCTCAGCTTATAACTCAAATACTTGGCTAGGGTTCCCCGTTCTCCACAGTTTCTACATGCACTTAAATCCCTCACCAATTTCAAGATTGGGTTTTGATGTTTTAGTTTATATTGGGTGGTTGGGGTTGCTTCTGTTTTGCTTTGGGTTTTTTTTAAATTACAAGTAAAACTGAAATTAATTTTTATGCATGTATAAGTCAGGGTAAACATTTCTTAGGGTCTACAAGTATTAAAACTTCAAAGACAGCAGTCTTTTCTCTTAGTTTATCATGTGGCTTCAGAAACAAAACCCCTAGAATTCCTTATTATCTTGATTAAACAAATATGGAGAGAAAGCAAATATGAACTTCCCCTCCTCTCTTGTTTAATAATTCAAGCAGCACTTAAGTACTCAGTAGCTGTATATAATCTTTAAATGAAAAACTTATTTCAATAATCAGATCAGTTCCAACTTCAAATTATCAGAATAAAAAGTAAATATTTTACAAGAAAAAATGAAAATAACCCTGTATGAAGACATATACCAGAAAGGAACATTTTAACCCTAAACTTCTTTGTTGCAATACAATTGCAAAACAAAGACAGTTATTTTCTTTATTAAGAGTCCCAGACATCTTTCCATACAGAATAATTGCAAGTCACTGACAGGGCTTTCTGATGATGTAAATATAACAAAAGAAAATAAAGCAAGCTTAAAAAATAAGATTATTAACTGCAGAAATTAATCTCCAAATGCCAATATTTTAAACAAATTCTCATCTCTTGCTTTTTTTCAGAGCCTGTACTGCAAACTACTCTTTCTAAACCAGATAGTTTCTTTGCAAGGTTCGTTTGCCTGGTTGGTACAATGCCTACAGCTACCCTGTCACCGAATTGCTGCTTTAACCAACAACTATGCAAGATCTCACACAGCCTTTTTGATCTTCCCAATGTCAGACTTCAGGGCTGTTTGTTGTATCACCCTATGATTGTAATTTATTTGAGGTTTTCATGCTACTTATCAGCTATACAACAGAAACCCGATCGTAATTATGTTCTCAGCAATACTATCCAGACATTGCGTTACTCTACTGCTTTCATTGTCTCGAAAACCACAATTCTTAAACAAAACAAAAAAAAAAATTAAAAAATTAACATCCTTTGCCAGCTTCCTTAACTGGAAAGCAACAAATGTACTGGCTCCAAGTACTTGCAATTCCTACTTCCATTAAAGCCAGGGAGCATACTAAGTACAGTCGGGCAAGAAATGGACACTGTTCCAACAATAATCCTAAAGATATGAAAAGATAAAAATACATGTAAGTTTAAGCAGGTAACTTTATTCTTAGAGAAGCCAAAAAGAAGAAAGAAGAATACTTTGTTAAAGTCAGTATACTTCATTATTTATCCTGAAAATTGAATGTCACATATTGCCACTTCAGAATATTGTAACTTTCCATTTTGATTTAGCCCTGTAGCAAGCACTGGTCCATCAATCAGAATAGGCTGCCCAAAAATAAGCACAATAGGGACCAGCATATCCGGAGTTCTCAGCACTGTTGACCCCAAGGATAGGCTTTCAGTGCAGAATTACCTTAGGCTCTCACTTGGCTGCTGCCCTTTCTCACTCACAAAAGAAAAATATTTTTCCCTTTCATATTTAAAAGGGCAGTAAGCCTAAGGGTAAACAATTATGTGACCTCCCACATAATTTTCCTCAATGAACTTACAAGGAGACATTTTCCACACAATTCATTGTGAAAGAA